>JAXCGZ010007646.1:137500-149336 GCA_037179515.1 Halocaridina rubra
GCAAAAAACAAAACAAAACTGCGAGAATCATCTAAAAAGGTTTCGAACCAGGGCTCTCGTTGGGTGTGAACCAATGCTTATATCCATGGTAAATGTTACATCACGTAAGCTATTTTGTGGCGTGAATAATTAATGGAAATGACTCCCAATAAATTTTATGAACAAAGACAGCTTGAAAACTGCCTCTTATTATAGTATCTGCTTACACCTCTAATTTATCATTCTCTCTCTCTCTCTCTCTCTCTCTCTCTCTCTCTCTCTCTCTCTCTCTCTCTCTCTCTCTCTCTCTCTCTCTCCTCTCTCTTTCTTAACATATTTCGGGATAGGTAGGTATTATGGGTTATTGATAGCTAGATAGCTAGATATACAGATAGATAGATAGATAAATAGATAGATAGATAGATAGATAGATAGATAGATAGATAAATAGACGAATAGATAGACAAATAGATAAATAGATAGATAGATAAATTGATAGACAGACAGATAATTAGATAGATAGATAGATAGAAAGATAGATTGATTGATAGATAGATAGATAGATATAAAGTCTGACACACAAATAGATAATTAGATAGTTTCCGTTTACTTCGCATTTTGTAAAAGTAATGTCCGTAGATGGATGGATGGATAGATAGATAAATTATGCCAGTAGATAGATGGATAGATAGATATATAAACTGAATTAAATATATTGACTAAAAGATAGAAAGTTTCTAATTAATTTTGTTTTAATAAAATCATTGTTTTATTACAGTACACAGATAGTTAGATAGCGAGAGATAGTGTTTCACTGATTAAATAGATAGATAGATAGATAGACAGATAGATAAATATATATAAATAGATAGATAGATAGATAAATAGATAGATAGATAGATAGTACTTAGCTGATTAAATAGATACAGATGGTTTTGCCGTGATCACAGATAAAAAAAAAGAAAAATAAATATTAGATGTATGTGTAATTACTTAATTGTATTTACCCAACTGTGCTCACGGGAAAGAGCTCCATAGTCGTAACTGCATATCTCCTGGTCTGTTTGCTTATCTGTTTGTGTGTGCGTGTGTGTGTGTGTGTGTATCTAAGTTTTATCCAACTCAAGTCAACCGAAAATTAACAGTAAATGAACAGTTTCACGAATAACACAGTGTGGGTGTACACAAGCATGTTGGAGAAGGGGATCAAGGTTAGATGCTCTTCCTAACGCCCCGTGGCGTGCTCGAACCCTCGTTAGTTATTTCCCGACTTGCGCGCTAGACCACTAAACTGCCGCGGGCCCAGGAAGGATGAAATATACAAATGAGAAATTCATCGAGTGAGTCAGGGTTAAAGTATCGATCAGGCAGTCTTAAACGGAGCTCATGTCAAACGGCATGCAACGCACCTATTGACTGCATAGTCGGATACGGATACGGATAAATTGGGATAGGATTGGGGGTGGGACTGCATAGTCTGATACGGATACGGATAAATTAGGATAGGATTGGGGGTGGGACTGCATAGTCGGATACGGATACGGATAAATTGGGATAGGATTGGGGGTGGGACTGCATAGTCGGATACGGATAAATTGGGATAGGATTGGGGGTGGGACTGCATAGTCGGATACGGATATATTGGGATAGCATTGGTGGTGGGACTGCATAGTCGGATACGGATATATTGGGATAGCATTGGGGGTGGGACTGCATAGTCGGATACGGATAAATAGTAATACGGATAAAGTAGTAATACAGATGTTTCTATGCAGTTTCAGGTGACGGACCCGAGTTCGATCCTACTGCGGGACGTTAGGAAGGGAATCAGCCTTATTTCCCAGTTCCAACCTGTCTGTGTCCACCCCTATTGGAATGGGGACTAACTGTGACACATAGAACAGTTCAAATAGTAATTAAATGAACACAATGAAAATTAATTGATTAATGAATTAATGAATGAATGAATAATTAGTTAATTAATTAATTATGCTAATGAATGAATGAATGAATGGATAATTAATTAATTAATTATGCTAATGAATGAATGAATGAATGGATAATTAATTAATTAATTATGCTAATGAATGAATGAATGAATAATTAATTAATTAATTATGCTAATGAATTAATGAATGCATAATTAATTAATTAATTATGCTAATGAATGAATGAATGAAAAATTAATTAATTATGCTAATAATCACATTATTTTTAATTCTGAGACTTATATATATTCTATTCCACGAATAATGGTAACAATAATATTTAATAATTTTTTAAAATAAAGTTCTGGTTCCGGTTTTACGTCACGGACCTCCTTTTCTACCAAGGGCTAGGACGGTTGCCGTCTTGCGAAGGATTTGTTTTGGCAGATGCAATCGTTACCCTGAGTGCATGCCCTTGCTAACCTCAGACCGTGACGGGGCGCGAACCCTCGACCTGACCCCTCAGAGTCGCGGACGCTACCGCTTGAGCCACGGTGACTACTAATTTTTTTAGAATAAAGTAATTATTTAAATAATTTCTTATGACATACGAAGGTAACTCAATTTTGAATGTAGTACTACAACCATACTACTGTTTAAATGGTCAAGTAGGTATGTGCTTGTGTGTGTGCGTGTGTGTGTGTGTGTGTGTGTGTGTGTGTGTGTGTGTGTGTGTATATGCAGGTAACTCAGTCTTGAATGTAGTACTACAATCATACTGTTATTTAAATGGTCAAGTAAGTAAGTGCATGCGTGTGTGTGTGTATGTGCATGTGTGCGTGTGTATATATATATGTGTGTGCCTGACTACATATAAATACCCATTAGAATTCTAAACTTTTCCTTCCAAAAGCTACAACTCTCTCTCTCTTTTTTTTTATATATATTTTTCTTTACAAAACTAGGTAAATGTTCGTAATGTTGGAGTCACATTTATTTTCTTTTATTTTTTCCCACTTTCTCCTTATCTTGGGTGTATGCTCTGGCCCCTCCTTCTTCACCCCCCACCCCCCACCCCTTCTCTTGTATTGATTGAGCAGACAATTCTACTGCTTATGACCCGGCTTATCTTTTGGCACATTTCCCTCTCGTAAAGCAACCCCTCTCCCCCCTTTCCCCCTCCACACGCACACACATACACATACATTTAGGTAAATACACACACATACGCATAAACGCATACATACACACATATACGCACAAACGCATACACACACGCTATATGCATTCACAGCTTTATACTCCACACGCACACACATAGATTGAGGTAAATACACACACATACGCACAAACGCATACATACAAACACGCTATATGCATTCACAGCTTTACACTCCACACGCACACACATACACATACATTTAGGTAATACACACACCTACGCGCAAACGCATACACACATACATACACACACGCTACATGCATTCACAGCTTTACACTCCACACGCACACACATACACATACATTTAGGTAAATACACACATACGCATAAACGCATACACACACACATGCTATATGCATTCACAGCTTTACGCTCCACACGCACACACATACAGATACATTTAGATAAATACACACAAACGCATACACACACATGCTATATGCATTCACAGCTTTACACTCCACACGCACACACATACACATACATTTTAGGTATATACACACACATACGCACAAACGCATACATACACACACGCTATATGCATTCACAGCTTTACACTCTACACGCACACACATACACATACATTTAGGTAAATACACACACATACGCACAAACGCATACACACATACATACACACACGCTATATGCATTCACAGCTTTACACTCCACACGCACACCCATACACATACATTGAGGTAAATACACACACATACGCACAAACGCATACATACACACACGCTATATGCATTCACAGCTTTAAGGAGAGATATAATAAGGGTTGGTAGGTTGAAAATTATACCGTGCAGTACGCATACACATACACACACAATTAAGTAAATACACACACACACACGCACATACACAAACTTACACATACGCTATATGCATTCATAGCCTTAAAAAGAGAGATAATAAAACCAACTAGGAGACTGGGAGTTACGAGCAAATGGTTCTTTTCCGTGAACACAATTAGGCAAATACAACTAAGTAAATATACACACACATACACGCACACACATACTCATCAGAACCAGAGGTAAGAGTTAAAAGTTAGTAGGAAATAAAACACATTTGCCTTTGACCGGGATTCGAACCCAGGTCAAATAATGAGAGTTCTAAGGCGTTACCATATGTGCCATGGAAAATAGAGCCTTGGCACATTGAAACTGTGTTATAGGTTCGAATTCCGACCAGAAAGAAATATGTTTCATGCTTTCACATATAAAAATGAGTTTATTTTAGTATCATTGATAACTATTCAGCGTGTTATTTGCCTTATATACGGAAACATGCCATGAGTGAGGTTGGAAAGAAAGAGTAAAATGAACATAGGCATTCAGTAGAAGGCGTTCATTCCCTAGATTAGCAGTTAGCTGAGAATTTTCTTTTTCTTCTTACACTTTCGGTGGTGTATATGGTATCGCCTTGGCACACAATGATAATGTGTCTTAGGTTCGAACCTCGGCCAAGGGCAAAAATGTGTTTAATTTTTCCACAAATATTGAGTTTGTTTAATCTTGGTAGGAAATATTCTCTGCAGGATACATTTATTTATTTTTGTTTCTAGAATAGTTCTTTCTTTCTTTCTTTCTTCCATTCTTTGTCATTAGCTTTCTCCAACTTCTATGTAGGGTCGCTGATTTTTGCTAATCTTTTCCACATTTTCCTGTCTCGCGTGTCCTGTTCCCTTAGCCCCCTATCCCGAATATCACTTGCTCAATTAGCCTTCCATTTGGACCTTTGGTGCAGAAATAGTTAATAGCTAGATGTCACTAACATGACAAATCGTAAAAACTTTCATATATTTAATGCAACATATGATAAGTACCAATGAACCAAAAAATGAGTTGGAGATAAGTACCAATGAACCAGAAAAATGAGTTGGAGATAAGTACCAATGAATCAGAAAAATGAGTTGGAGATAAGTACCAATGAACCAGAATATGAGTTGGAGATAAGTACAATGAACCAGAAAAATGAGTTGGAGATAAGTACCAATGAACCAGAAAAATGAGCTGGAGATAAGTACCAATGAATCAGAAAAATGAGTTGGAGATAACTACCAATGAACCATAAAAATGAGTTGGAGATAACTACCAATGAACCATAAAAATGAGTTGGAGATAAGTACCAATGAACCAGAAAAATGAGTTGGAGATAAGTACCAATGAACCAGAAAAATGAGTTGGAGATAAGTACCAATGAACCAGAAAAATGAGTTGGAGACTGCTAGTTTTAAGCAAATATTTCCTACCAGTGAAAGCATGTTTTATGAGAGTGACACTGGGACGGGCAAAGAAAATTACCCTCCTTTGGCTCACCAAGAAAACATTGAGGAGAAAAAGTATTAGCTTAAGGACAAGGCAGAAATAGGAGTATGATAAACAATAAGAAAATGACAGGCTAAATGACAAGTCAGAGTAATGAAAACTTAGAAATATGACAGGAGTAGGCCCTGAGATGATGATAGATTAGGTTATTGGAGGAAGAAAGGTCATATGAGTTAGGGAAGACAGAAGAAGTAAGGGAGTTCCAGAGTCTGGAAGCAGCAGTAATTACGGTTTGGTAATTATCCTCACTCTTTCTAGAGCTAGAGGTCAGAAAGTGATTTTTTTTTTTTTAATCAGAAATCTCCTAAGATGAGAGGTGATAATTTTGCATTGAATAGATTGCTGATACTTGGAATAAGTTATGCGAGAATGGTGTCAGTTATTAAAACATGACTAGTTTTAATGAAAAGTCTGTTAAGAATTCGTGCATGAGACAAATGACCAGGAGACGGGGAGTCACGAGTACAAAGTTCTGTCCCGTAAGATCCAGTGATCTCCACAAAAGCAGCCAGAGTAACAGTCCATGAGCAAAATGACCAGGAGACGGGGAGTTTCGAGTACAAACTTCTGTCCCGTAAGATACAGCGATCTCCACAAAAGCAGAGAGAGTATCCGTGCATGAGTAAACCGACCAGGAGACGGGGAGTCACGAGTACAAAGTTCTGTCCCGTAAGATCCAGTGATCTCCACTAAAGAAGAGAGAGTATCCGTGCAAGAGCAAAACCGACCAGGAGACGGGGAGTCTCGAGTACAAAATTCTGTCCCGTAAGATACAGTGATCTCCACAAAAGCAGAGAGAGTATCCGTGCATGAGTAAACCGACCAGGAGACGGGGAGTCACGAGTACAAAGTTCTGTCCCGTATGATCCAGTGATCTCCACAAAAGTAGAGAGAGTATCCGTGCATGAGCAAACCGACCAGGAGACGGGGAGTCACGAGTACAAAGTTCTGTCCCGTAAGATCCAGTGATCTCCACAAAAGCAGAGAGAGTATCCGTGCATGAGCAAACCGACCAGGAGACGGGGAGTCACGAGTACAAAGTTCTGTCCCGTATGATCCAGTGATCTCCACAAAAGTAGAGAGAGTATCCGTGCATGAGCAAACCGACCAGGAGACGGGGAGTCACGAGTACAAAGTTCTGTCCCGTAAGATCCAGTGATCTCCACAAAAGCAGAGAGAGTATCCGTGCATGAGCAAACCGACCAGGAGACGGGGTGCCACGAGTACAAAGTTCTTTCCAGTGTACCCAAACACAGGACAACACTAGATCCTGTAATATCCACCAACGCTGTCAGTCTGGAACAAAACAACACCCATGTTTTCATTCCAGGTCCTCAGACTTCCAATACCATTTTTACTTTTCTTTTTATTTGAGAACGAAAACACGACTTCATGGTTTATTTGGTTGAAGCTTTGAGAAACTGTCAAGGACAGATTTAGCGAATTCTTAAAGCTGAAGACCTGTGAGACTCCAGTCAAAAGGCTCTGTGATACAAAATATTCCCCGTGAAGAGTCTAAGACATTGCCACTTTTCTCTCTCCTCTCTCTCTCTCTCTCTCCTCTCTCTCTCACTCTCTCTCTCTCTCTCTCTCTCTCTCTCTCTCTCGCTCTCTCTCTCTCTCTCCTCTCTCCTCTCTCTCTCCTCTCTCTCTCTCTCTCCTTTTCTCTTGGGGTAATACTGAGTTGTACGATTTTACATAAATTTTTTTTTCTATCTTCTCTCTTTTTCTTTTCTTCACCAAGTTGCTTCCCCTGCTAGACTCATCTGGTTTGTATAGTCTTTGACTATTTCCAGCTGGGCTTGTTGGCTTGGCTCATAATAATAATAATAATAATAATAATAATAATAATAATAATAATAATAATAATAACAATAATAATAATAATAATGATAATAATAATAATAATAATAATAAGTAATGATAACAATAATCATTACGACTACTACTACTACTACTACTACTACAACTACTACTACTACTACTACTAATAATAACAATAATCATAAGTACTGTTACTGCTTACTACTACTACTACTACTATTATTAACGTTTCATTTCCTTTTTAAGTTAATAATATTAATTTTTTTCCACTCCTAAACCCTTTCCCCACCCATTTCTTCTTCATTCATTAGCATTCCATGGTTACATAGGGTCGCCTGTTTTCCATCGGTTCCAACTCTTAAGTCCTGATAATCTTCCTGACCCTATCATGCTCCATGTATCTGGGCTTGGGACAGTCACCAAGCTGGGTCGGATTGTATCACAACCCATTCGTCAACTAAAGGGGGTTTACACGGTCAAACGGTTCGTCGAACGGGGTTCGACATACAAGTGTTTGAAGTGATGTTCGAACGTGGTGAACGGGGTATTTGGTTGTCGAACACGGAACGACGAACCGTTTGACCGTGTAAACCACCCTTAAAGGGGGTGAGAATGGGGTGGAGAGGGGGGGACTGCATAGACCGTTGCGTGAGTGTTTTAGTACGACAAAAAGAACAATTCGTGATTTTCGTGGCTTCACTGTATGAAATTTTGGCTTTAGGGCAAAAGACTCCCTTATACACCTTTGTCACATAAATATTCGATAAAGGAATTTTATTGTCAGAGCTATTGTATCGAATTACATTCTCTCTCTCTCTCTCTCTCTCTCTCTCTCTCTCTCTCTCTCTCTCTCTCTCTCTCTCTCTCTCACGCGCATTCACATGCTTTCGTGTATTTTCGTCAGTTGACTTTTTTCCACACACACATACACACACACAAGATTGTTATACACAAATGCTGATGGATTAGCTGGTAAGGCAGTAGAATTAAAAGATAGGATTCACAACAGTAAGGCAGATATAGTAGCAATTACAGAGACTAAGTTGAGTGAGGACATAAACAGTGTCACAGTTTTTCCTAAGGGCTTCAGAATACTAAGGGTCGAAAGATCTGAGAGGACTGGTGGAGGGATAGCACTGCTCATAAGTGAGAGGATTCAAGTTGAAGAAATAAACTTGGCTATAGAAAGTGAGTTCAGGGAATTTCTTGTTGCTCGCATAAATACTGGGTCAGAGAGCATTATAATAACTGTTGTATACAACCCACCAAGGAACCAAAATAGGCTTGAAATTTATGAGGAAAGTCATATAGGTACGATTGAAGTCATAAACTCAGTTGTTAACATGGCGCGGGAGAAAAAATGTAGGATTTTGATTATGGGAGACTTTAATCATAAAGAGATAGATTGGATAAATCTTGACCCACACAGTGGTGAGGACTCATTTGGGGCAAGATTCCTAGATTGCGTACAAGGGAATTTCCTACACCAACATGTAATGGAACCAACAAGAGCCAGGGGTGGGGATGAGCCATCACTACTTGATCTAGTGTTCACAGATAATGTGTTGGATATTGAAAATATTGAGTATGAACCACCAATTGGAAAGAGTGACCACTGTGTGTTGTTGATGGAGTATATCATTGAAGACATTCTTCCTGAGAGTAGAGGCACTGAGGACATGAGGAGGAACTATCCGAAAGGAGATTACATCAAAATGAATGAGCTTTTTGCAGTTATTGACTGGAGAACCTTATTTTACAACAAATCTGTACAAGAAATGTATGACATCTTTTGTGAGAAATATGGGAAGATAGTAGATTGCTGCATACCTGTCACCAAAGTAGGTGTAATTCATGCCAGAGAGAAATGGTTCGATAATGGGTGTAAAAGAGCTAAGGAGTGGAGAGACAAATGCTGGAAAAGGTATAGGAGGAGAAAAAACATAAATGCCTGGCAAACCTACAAAAGAGCAAGAAATGACTACCTAAGTAAAAGGAGAGAGGCAGAGAGAGATTATGAGAGGGACATCACCAGGAAGGCTAAAGAAAATCCCAAGCTTTTCCACAGCTTTATCAGAGGAAAACTGAAGGTGAAAGAACAGGTTTTAAGGCTAAAGAGAGCGGATGGAAGCATCACTGAGATGGACGAAGAGATCTGCAAAGAATTGAACAAGGAGTTTCAGTCAGTATTTACAGTAGAAAATACCCCACCCCCTCAGATTGCAGTGATAGAAGCTCAAGGGCCGGTATTAGAGAACATCAACCTTACAGCCACAGAGGTATGCAAAGCGCTGATGGATTTAGATGTTCATAAAGCTACAGGTCCTGATGACATATCCCCTCATGTGCTTAAAAAATGCGCAAACACAATATCAGTGGCACTAAGTATCATATTTAAGGAGTCACTGGAGTCGGGGGAGATTCCAAGATGCTGGAAACAAGCAAATGTGATACCTATCTTCAAAAAGGGAAGGAGGGATACGGCTCTGAACTATAGACCAGTTTCCTTGACCAGCATAGTTTGCAAACTTATGGAGAAACTACTAAGGAAACATATCTCTCTTCACTTGGAATCCTTCAACTTTTTGTCAGTGAGGCAACATGGCTTCAGAGAAGGAAGATCAACAGTAACAAACTTATTAGAATTTTATGATGAGGTAAGCCAAATCTTACAGGAAAGAGAGGGCTGGGCAGATTGCATATTCCTAGACTTCCAGAAAGCGTTTGACACTGTTCCACATGGGAGACTTATTAGGAAGCTGCAATCAATGGCGAGAATAGGTGGAAATGTCTTGGAATGGATAAAAACTTACTTAGAAGGAAGGGAACAGAGGGTTAGAGTAAGACACTCAGTGTCTGAATGGAGAAGAGTTAGTAGTGGAGTTCCACAGGGTTCAGTTTTAGGGCCACTTTTGTTCCTTGTATATGTAAATGACCTACCAGAGTCTGTAAATTCATTCATGAATATGTTTGCAGATGATGCAAAGATTGTGAAGAAAGTAAAAAACGAGAACAATGGTAGAGAACTTCAGGAGGATCTAAATAATCTGCATGAGTGGTCAGAAAAGTGGCTAATGAAATTCAATACCTCAAATGTAAGGTAATGAGAATGGGTACAAGTGCAAGAAGGCCCAAGCTTGACTACTCGGTGGCTGGAGTACAACTTCAAGAGACAGAAAATGAGAGAGATCTAGGAGTAAACATACTGGCAGATTTGTCTCCAGAAATACATATAAATGGCGTAGTAAGGGCAGCATATGCATTCTTATCAAATGTAAGGGTAGCCTTCAGGCACATGGACAAGGAAATGTTCAGAAATATTTATGTAACCTATGTGAGGCCAAAACTCGAATATGCAGCCCCCTTTTGGAATCCGCACTTGAAAAAGCACATAGCTAAGCTTGAAAAAGTTCAAAGACATGCCACGAAACTGGTGCCAGAAATACGCAATCTCGGTTATGATGAGAGGCTGAGGGAATTAGACTTGCCATCACTCGAAGCTAGAAGAGTAAGGGGGGATATGGTGACAGTCTTTAAATTCCTTCATGGTTATGATAGAGTGGATAGGGATCGATATTTCGATATGGCTGGCTCTAGAACTAGAGGTCATAGTTTGAAGCTTCGTAAGAAAACTTGTTTGCAGGATGTAAGGAAATACTTTTTCAGTGTAAGAGTAGTTGATAATTGGAATTCGCTAAGCGAGGAGGTAGTTAATGCTATCTCAATCCATAGTTTTAAGGACAGGTATGATAAGTATCACTAAGTCTAAAAATGGAACCGATCAGGAGACGGGAAGATACGAGCTTTGGGCTCTTTCCCGTAAACACAATTAGGTAATCACAATTAGGTAATCACACACACACGCACACACACACACACACACACACACATACACACACACACGAACGTAATCCTTAAGTAAATATTCCTCTCTCTCTCTCTCTCTCTCTCTCTCTCTCTCTCTCTCTCTCTCTCTCTCTCTCTCTCTCTCTCTCTCTTTCAACCAGTGTTAGGATCTAAATGCGTTTTTAGACGTAATGTAACAACGGATCTTGAATGCACAATTCGTATCGACCTTTTTATATTTTCTTTTCCTGTTCTTTTGTTCCTTCCCCGATTTTTCTTTATATTTTGTACTCAGAGAATTTTTCCTTTTGCATACATATATAACAACCGCATTCCTTCTTGTAAGCAGGTGGCCGAGTCAAAGCACACAAATTCACCATATGCTAATTCACTTCAGTCACTCCCTTTAGCTCCTTGGTAACGCTCTGGCTTCGCATTCATGAGGTCGAAAGATCGGATCCCGTCCAAGACCGAGAGTTTAAGCTGTTTCTTGGCAGGTACTGCTGTGGTTGGACACCACTTTTCCCATGAGTCCCGGCATATATATATATATACCTTTTAGTCGCCTCTAACTTTTTAAATTATATTTATATTTATGATTGTTTCACCAGGACGGAAAAAAAACCTGCCCTTATCGGACCTGGGCATGAAGAAAGCACAAAGTAAAGAGAAACAGAGATGGGGAGTATTGTGACTTGTCTGATGTG
>JAXCGZ010007647.1:0-20000 GCA_037179515.1 Halocaridina rubra
TAGATCACAGTGTACTAGGTCTAGACATTCTGTAGCATGCTTCGTTTTTTTCTGCTGATATTATCTGTCATTTTACAGAGTATGCAGGTTACACATTCAAAATCTTGAAAGTTCGTTATTTCCATGCCATCTACAACACTTACCAATTTCTTGATATGACTTACATTGCAGTAACTTAAAATTCGATGCCACTCTTACAATGTATGTTTTCTTAAAATGCTTTTGACTGTGTGACATTCATCTTTACTTAAATTTTGAGAATATCTCTTGATATAATACAACTTGTCTTTGTCAATGATGTTGAATACTGTTCCATTTCTAGTATTTAAAGTACTTTCTGCAGGACTAAAAGTGATAGTATTACCACTCTTTACACTTTTGTACACAGAAGAAAATGTCTTCATTAAAACTAGGAATGTACAGCGCATCACCTAATGTCACTTGTGGCAATACACCATTTCCATCACAAACAACTTCTTGATCAGTCCCAAAACCTTTTACTGCATCTCTACTCTTATGTTCATCAGCAAACTGTAAACAATGCGATTATTTTCTAAATGATTCATCAAATGAAACAAACTTCGATCTTTGTTTTTCAATATGTGATGTACATCCAGAATCTACTAACATAAGATCACCTATTTCCTTGTCATGAATTTCATTACACTCTGTATTAACATGGAAAATAAATTCATTTTCAGATATGCCTACATTGACCCTTTCTTGCTGAATTCACATTAGGCCTAGGCTTAGGCCTAGCCTGATTATGATTAAACCTTTTTGCACTAAAGTATTCTTCAGTATTTTGTGATTTACTTATATAATAATCACAGTACTTTTATCGAGGTTTTCTTATCTTTCCCAACAAAACGCTGAGCTGCAATATGGCCTATCTTATTACATATGAAACACTTAGGCCTAAATTTATTTTCTTGATTCTTAGCAGCCATTACACTATCGCTTTGTTCAGTTTCTTTCTTCTTAATATCTTCTTGGTTTAACAAAACAGTTTTTAATTCCTCATATTTATATGGTGGATGACGCTGATTAGCTATGTCAGCAATATTCTCCGACTGGTCTCATACATGCAAGTAATAATTTCTCAATTCTTTCAACTCCATCATTTTTTGTATTCCTTTTGATTAGGCCTAATGAGTCCTATCTAATCATATGGCCAAATAATCATAAATACTCTGCTTTGCTGCATCTACATCAAAGTCATCCCCTCTCTGACTATTATACCTGTCCTTTCAATCGTAAAGCGGCCATGAACCTTTCCTCCCATAGTTGTTAGCATCGCCATCAAAGGTTTTCAACAAGCTGCTGGGCCCATAACCATTGCTGAAATCTGTACAAACATTGTCAAATATGATTGCCTTTGATATACCTTAAGATGCCATATAAATAATGGGATATAAATGAAAACTGATAGAACTTCATGTCTTGTATTCTTGGGCACTTCTCAACAACTACATAATTAAAATATTGGGGACTACAAAACTAAATGCAAAAGATTAACTCCCTGTATCTAGTGCATTAGTTCTAATTAGTCCTATCTAATCATATGGCCAAATAATCATAAATACTCTGCTTTGCTGAATCTAAATCAAAGTCATCGCCTCTCTGACTATTATACCTGCCCTTTCAATTGTAAAGTGGCCATGAAACTTTCCTTCCATATTCCGTAGTTGTTAGCATTGCCATCAAAGGTTTTTAACAAGCTTCTGGGCCCATAACCCATTGTTGAAATCTGTACAGACATTGTTAAATATGATTGCCTTTGATATACCTTAAGATGCCGTAAAAATAATGGGATATAAATGAGAACTGGTAGAACTTCATGTCTTGTATTCTTGGGCACTTCTCAACAACTACAAAATTAAAATATTGGGGACCACAAACCTAAATGCAAAAGATTAACTCCCTGTATCTAGAATTCTCAAACTCTTGAATTACACAATTACTATAAATTCACAAGTCTAATTATATAGCACACTAAAACTGAAAATCCTTATGAAATAAAACATTACTATTTTTCTTTTACCTTATTCGGAATAATAAGTACATTGTACACATAATATGTAGAAAAAATGCATGCAATAATTTAGGCTTCAGTGCTGTCATCTGCAGCTAGTCCCATGAATATACATTGATTAATTAAAGCAAAATATTTTCTTTTCAATATTATTGACAATATTAAAAGTAAATGCAGCTTTGATTAATAAATTCAACATGATACATGCTGATTATTTGTCTTGTGTACAGCCGTCACCTGGTCCCAATGCAGAGTTAGAACAGGCTATACATATGGTTCAGATTTCTACAAGTCAGTTAGAAAAGTTACAGTTGGCTAATCAGAAGCAAATAGTAAGTGGATGGCCAACCCAGGCAAAGTTGGAGCCTAAGATTATTCGTTCATATTGGTCACTAAAAGACTATTTGTCAGTGGAAGATGGTTTAGTTTATAGTGGGCAGAGACTTATAGTTCCAGAAGTTTTTAGGAAAGAGTATTTAGATCGTGTTCATGCTGGTCATCAGGGTATGACAAAGTCTCAGCTTAGGGCAAAGGATTATATTTATTGGTCGAATATGATGGCTGAAATAGAAAGAACTGTAAGAGATTGTGAAATATGTTTACAGAATGCCAAAAGCACTAGGGAGGAGCCTATGATTCCACATGACCTTCCCTCACAGCCATGGGAAATAGTTTCTAGTTATTTACTTAAATTGAAAGGACACTCCTATCTCTTGATAGTTGATCATTATAGTAAAAGTCCTTTCGTACATGGGTTAAAGTCAACAACCTTTTATGAGGTAGTTAGGTTCTGTAAAGACGTGTTTGCAATTCATGGGGTGCCTAAGCGCTTTATAGTGATAATGGACCTCAAAACAATGCAGCTGATTTTAAAATTTTCGCTAATGCTTGGGATTTTGAACACATTACAAGTAACCCGCACTACCCACAAAGTAATGGATTTGTCGAAAGGATGGTAGAAGTAGTAAAGTCTATACTCAAAAAGGCAAAACAGTCAGGCAATGATCCTCAAATAGCATTATTGTGTTTACGTAGTACCCCAGTAGACAGTAGAACTCTAAGTCTTGCTGACTTACTTTATGGAAGAAAAACCCGTGCTAATTTGCCTGCTAAGGATGAATATACTTAGTCTAGGTTAGGAGAGTATGAAACTTTATTAAACAAAAGTGATGTTGTTGCAAAATACTATAATCTACATACAGGCTCAAAACTTTCAGATTTATTACCTGGAATGAAAGTGTTAGTGCAAAATTCAAATGAACAGTCTTGGGTTCCAGGCATTGTTAAACAGAAATGCAATGAGCCAAGGTCTTTTTAGTAGAGATGACTAATGGTAAGTTATTGAGAAGAAATAGACAATGTTTGAAGGAACTAAGTTCAAATGCCAGTAATAAGTTCAATTTCACAAATAGTAATGCTTCAGAAAATGAAACCAATGTACAACCTGAAGGCACTGAAGCATCCTTGAAAAACCAAACAAACCTTACTTGTGTTAGAAACAGTAGACCAATGCACTATGGTTTCAGTCCTCGTAAATCAGAACAAAATGTCAAGAAACTTGAAGGCTCATTGAACACTGTGAAATGTATGTTAACTTTTGATAATATTTTCGGTAGGTTTATTTCAAATGACTATTATATATTTTGATATATTGATGCTTTTTTTTGAGAGGAGGGATGCAATAATAAATGGAGCATTTACAAAGGCATTCTATAAACTTGTAGGCCGACAATTTGTCTGTTAAGAATGTACACTTACTTGGATTCAGTAAAGTAGTGTAAACATTATTGTGATCATCAAACTCAATAGAACACCTACAAAGATATGCTACGAAATTGATGCTAGAAACATGCAATCTCAATAATGAGGAGAGGCTGATGAAATTAGACTTACCATTACTCGAAGCTAGTAGAATGAGGGGGGATATGGTGACTTTTTATTTTTAAGATTCTCCACCCATGGGTGGGTGGAACGGGTCATGGAGATGAGAGCGATATGGTGACGGTTTTTTAAATTCCTTCATGGTTTTGACAGAGTGGGTAGGGATTGATATTTTGATGTGGCTGGCACTAGAACTAGAGGTCATAGTTTGAAGCTTGAAAGAAAACTTCTTTGCAGGATGTAAGGAAGTACTATTTTTAATTGTAAGAGTAGTTGATGATTGAAACTGGCTAAGCGAGGAGGTAGTTCATGCTAACTCAATCCATAGTATTAAGGAGAAGTGTGATAAGTATCACTAACTACAAAAATGGAACTGACCAGGAGACTGGGAGTTACTAGCACAGGGCTCTTTCACATAAGCATAATTAGGTTAATACAATTAGGTAATTGCACACAAGCAAGCAAATATACAGCTTAAAATGTCCAGATAAAGGAAAACACAGAACAATTTAGGGGAGAGTTTCAGGAGCTGAATACGGAACCTGAGACCATGAAAACTTTCTTTATAGATGCAGTAAAGCAAAATATGGCAATATAATAGGCAGTGAGGAAGGTGGCACCAGAAAATGTAAAAATGGTTGACTACAAAGAAATAGTAAGAGAATAAATGAAAAGTGTGATTGCAAGGGCTACTCCACTAATCAAATAGTCACTTGATAAAGAAAAGACAGTGGTAATCTCAGTCATAAGTGAATCCCAGGAGTCAACTTGGCAGATGAGACTTGAACAAAATAAAGCTAGGGTCTTAGACCTGATAAGGAAGCTTGGAGTGGTATGTGGTTCATAGAATATTGTATGTATTAACCAACTTGGCAAATATTGTAGGGATAGAAAGGCAAGACTAATGAAAGTAACCTTTGAGAAAAGGGACACATGTAGAGAAATATTGATGAGAAAAACTTACAAGACCTTCAACAACTAAGAACAGTGTTCATTAGACCCTTACATTTGCTAAGAATGCAGCTCTTACTATGCCATTTATTTGCATTGGCTTGCACAACATCAAAGAATAGTCCCAACGAAGTCCCTGCGTGTCATAAGAGGGACTAAAAGTGGATGGGGCGAGGGGACTGGGAATCCCCCCCCTTGTATTAACCTTCGCGAGATGTCAAAGAAGAAGGGGAGTAGAGGGGAGAATAACTTCTCCCCAAACTCTAGATTTGAGGTGTCTAAATGTGTGTGGTTGTAGCACGATAGAGAGAGCAAAAGATGTGAGATTGGATATATGTTTGGTAGGAGGAGGATGGATGTATTGGCATTGTGTGAGACGAAGATGAAAGGAAAAGGAGAAGTGGCATTTGGTTATGTGACGGGTAGGGTGTCTGGGGTTGAAAGGGGGAGAGCGATAGAAGGTGTGGCATTTTTGCTGAGTGAATGGATGGTAAGTAAGGTAGTGGAATGGAAAGAAGTGTCATCTAGGCTGATGTGGGTGAGGGCTAGGATAGGAAGGGAATGTTGGGCTTTTGTTAGTGCGTATGGGCCAGGATGTGAGAGAAGTGAGAAAAAGCGGGATGAATTCTGGAACGAGTTAACTAGGTGTGTGGATGGTCTGAATAGAAAGAACTATGTAGTTGTGTTGGGTGACTTGAGTGCCAGAGTGGGTGATGGAGAGTTAGAAGGTGTTGTAGGAAAGTATGTGGTACCAGGTGGGAATGAGAGTGGCGAGAGACTGTTAGATATGTGTGTGGAGCAAGAGCTGGTGATAGGTAATAGTTTTTTCAAGAAGAAGTTAATAAATAAGTACACATGGATGAGAGTGGCGAATGGAAGAGTGGAAGAAAGAGCATTGATGGATTATGTGTTAGTAAAATCATCCCCCACAGGGATCCTAGCAGGGCAGCAGAACTCTCCATCAAATTCGCAGATAGAACAAGCTCCAACCAGCTTCCCATCGCCACCAGAACAACTCCTCAGACCTCACCACTGCAAGATGGGAAGAAATAGAAGAGGCCATCAACACTGAAGACGAAACAGATGCCCCCTTCTCTCTGACTGAGCTACTAAGAGTAAGCAAAAGCTCTAAGAACACAGCCCCAGGTGCTGATAGAATCACGTACAAAATGATTCAAAATATGGGGTCCCAAGGGGAGCTTGCTCTGCTCTCTCTGATCAATTCAACATACACACGAAGAATCAGACCAGCCTCATGGAACAGAGCAGACATTCAGCTCATCCCAAAACCACAGGACCCTGAAAACCCTCCTCCCATCTCCCTCCTAAGCTGCCTGAGCAAGACGGCAGAAAAGATGGTACTTAACAGAGTCCGCTGGAAAAGCCCACCCTTCCCAGAAACCATGTTTGCCTACCAGCCTGGCTTAGGCACCTCAGAATGCATAGCCTCCATGCTATCATTTATCAACAACTTCCGTGGATATATCGTTTTTCTAGACTTAGAGAAGGCCTTTGAACTAGCCAATGTGCCAGCGATACTCTCAGCTCTCATTGCAAAGCAGATCAAAGGCAACCTTCTCTCATGAATCAAGCAGAGTCTACAAAACCGTAGTGCATGAGTCAAAGTAGAAGGGCACTACTCCACCTACAAAAACCACAAAAATGGAACCCCCCCCCAAGGTGGAATCCTTGGCCCCTTCCTCTTTAATTGTCTCATGGAAAAACTCATGGACATTGCACTACCACATGGAGCCAAGCTCTTAAATTATGCAGATGACTTTGCCCTCATTACAATAGGCGGCATAAGCTCTAACAAAACACAGCACTGCCTCACCAAGATTCACCAAGCCTCCATCTCCCTAGGAGTTAAAATCAATGCCCGCAAAACCAAAGCCCTTCCCATCCACCAGTGGAGACCAGACACTAATCTGGTCATAGGTAACAAGCCTGTGGACTGGGTTACTAAGCACCAATACCTGAGTGTAATCATCGATGGCAAGCTAACCTTTGGACCTGAAATTCAACACTTGCTCAACAAATACAGCCAGCGACAAGTGGTCCTTCGTCGGATGTCGGGCCTATACGACGGTGCATCATTTAATGTCCTCAAAAAGCTTTTATGTACAAGCCATACGCAGCCTCATAGACTATGCTTGTCCCACACTCTGGCTACTAAAAGACCAACGGTGGGACAAGATAGAAGTCATTCAAAACAATGCCATGCGTACCACGGTAGGAGCCCCCATGCAGACCAAGAGAGAAAACATCCAGATGGAATCGGGACTCATGCCACTCAAACTCAGAGCTCAGCAAAGACTGACCCTCTTTGTGGCCAAATCCGCCACTTCCCAACATAAATGCCTCACTGGCACAAATCTCCAACTAGCCCTCAATCGCCACCCCGACCACCATCCTAGAACCAGGGCAGCCAAGGTCTGCGCTAGCCTGCAAGCACTGCCAGTCAGGGAGAACATCCTAGCCAAGATAGAGGACACTCCGCTTCCTGAATACAGATGCCTACCCCATGGAATGACCAGCCACTCGACATAAAGATCGAGCTCCCTGACAACACCAAAAGCTTGGTAAACCCGCTTGTCCTTAAAAACACATACAAGGACAAAATTCAGAGCTGGAGCAGGCCGAACTCTCAAGTCTTCCACACTGACTGTTCAGTAAATCAAGAAACTGGAGCCTCAGCTGCCACCTTCACCACTGGAAAACACGTCCTATCCTGGAGACTGTCAAATTCCTCTTCATCGTTCCAGACTGAGCTTGTTGCCATAGCCAATGCCCTTGACTTCTTCATCCAGCAAGGAGCTGACCATGCCCTAATTCTCTCTGACTCTAAAGGCATCTTACTGGCCATCAAGAAGCCACTCCTCAGAGACAATGTACGTATCATCACCACCATCCTCAGCCACTACCACAGGACAATCAGCCTTGGAAAAGCCATCACTCTTGCCTGGATTCCCAGCCTTGTCAGCATCAAGGGAAATGAGGAAGCCGATCAAGCTGCCAAACAAGCCACTCTTAGAGCAAAAATCCAAATATCTCTGCCTCCTGGGAGTCAACAGATAAAAAACAAAGCCACCAAGTCACTCCTTAACATCTTAATAACTAAACACAGCCTGTGCACAGACATTGGCTTCCCCTCTACCTGGTGGTACAAAGCCATCACTGATCTTCAGCGAATCACCCTGCCTAAGAACCTTCGATGAAGCACGGCGGTCAATGTGTACCGTCTGAGACTTGGTTACAAGTGCACCTGGCGAATAGTGGATGATATCATCAGGGAATGCACCTTCTGCCAGGTAGCCTCACCACATCCACTGCTCCACTACATCCTCGAATGTGATTCCTTTCCAGAAATTTGATGGAAAACTGGTGTCCCCGCAACATCCAGCAAAGATCCAAATGCCCCTCATGTTGCTAGCTCCATAATCAGACTAGCAACAAACAACTACATGAACAATCTACTAAATATCATCAGTTAATACCCTCCACAAAGAAAACCATGTAATAACTCTCTCTCACCACCAAAGCAGAAATTCATTAAATTGTTTGATGTAAACTAACAATCCTCAACTGAACACTTATGCTTTCCCTTATCTTTACAGTTTTGCACGACCTCACCTGCGGGCCAAAATAGGAAGTCCGATCGCCCTCAAGAGTGAATACCACCAACAATAACCAGATTTCACCCCACCTCCGCGCCAAATAGGAAAGCCTATTTGCCCTCAAGAGCGAATACCACTTACAATCAACAAAATCTTACCCTACCTGCGGGCCAAAAAGGGAAGGTCCGCTCACCCTCAAGGGTGAACATCAAGGAAAAAAGCAAAGAGCATGATTGGTAGAGTGAAAGATGTGCATGTATATAAGGGTGTGGCTGCTGGGATGGCTGATCATTTTTTGGTTGAAGCAAAAGTGGTAGTAGCAAAAGAGTGGCGAAATAGAGTGAGGGGATGTAGAAGGGAAATGGTGAAGGTGGAAGAGTTGAAAAAAGTCAGAGAAGAGACAGGAATATCAGGACAGGTTGAAAGTGACATATGACAGGGTGAAAGAAAGAGAAGTTGGGGAGTTAGAGGAGGAATGGGGGTTGATGAAAGAATATTTTAAGAGTCACATTCCTCTCATTCAGAATTGATAATTTGACACAATTTTCTTGAAGACTTGGAGTTCGAGCTTCCGAAGGCTTCAAACCTCCATAGTCAGGAAAGAGAAGAAGCAATGGTAAATGAAACCCTCTTGGAAAACACGCTGGTTGGGAAGCTCCGCTTCCACGTGGGCAAAGTATATATTTACAAGAGTAAGTCTTCAAAGACCAGAGCTTAAAATTAATTATTTCTCTGTGCCTGTCCAAGGAATCTGTAGATATGAATGGAAGGAAGGAAATATACTGATATTTAGTATCCATGAAAGGCATGCATATATTTAACAGTTTCTCTGATGCCATTCATGGATACTAAATCTCGGGAGATATCCTTCCTTCCTTCCATTCATATATATATATATATATATATATATATATATATATATATATATATATATATATATATATATATATATATATATATATATAAATAAGAACAAACTGTTAGCATACAGCACTAAATAGTAAGGAAGCCCATCAGTGAAACAAAACTTATAAAACAATGCTATATTTCGGATCCTAACTGTGCTTGACAAGGGATCCAGTTAGGATCCGAAATATAGCATTGTTTTATAAGTTTTGTTTCACTGATGGGCTTCCTTACTATATATATATATATATATATATATATATATATATATATATATATATATATATATATATATATATATATATATATATATGAGAGGAACAAGAAATCCTTGAGCTCATTTTCTCTAGCATAGTGATTACCTAATTGTGATTACCTAATTGCGCTTACGGGAAAGAGCCCAAAGCTCGTATCTTCCCGTCTCCTCATCGGTTCCATTTTATACTTAGTGATACTTATCATACCTGTCCTTAAAACTATGGATTGAGATAGCATTAACTACCTCCTCGCTTAGCGAATTCCAATTATCAACTACTCTTACACTGAAAAAGTATTTCCTTACATCCTGCAAAGAAGTTTTCTTGCGAAGCTTCAAACTATGACCTCTAGTTCTAGAGCCAGCCATATAAAAATATCGATCCCTATCCACTCTATCATAACCATGAAGGAATTTAAAGACTGTCACCATATCCCCCCTCACTCTTCTAGCTTCGAGTGATGGTAAGTATAATTCCCTCAGCCTCTCATCATAACTGAGATTGCGTATTTCTGGCACCAGTTTCGTGGCATGTCTTTGAACTTTTTCAAGCTTAGCTATGTGCTTTTTCAAGTGCGGATTCCAAAAGGGGGCTGCATATTCGAGTTTTGGCCTCACATAGGTTACATAAATATTTCTGAACATTTCCTTGTCCATGTGCCTTAAGGCTACCCTTACATTTGATAAGAATGCATATGCTGCCCTTGCTATGCCATTTATATGTATTTCTGGAGACAAATCTGCCAGTATGTTTACTCCTAGATCTCTCTCATTTTCTGTCTCTTGAAGTTGTACTCCAGCCAACGAGTAGTCAGGCTTGGGCCTTCTTGCACTTGTACCCATTCTCATTACCTTACGTTTTGAAGTATTGAATTTCATTAGCCACTTTTCTGACCACTCATGCAGATTATTTAGATCCTCCTGAAGTTCTCTACCATTGTTCTCGTTTTTTACTTTCTTCACAATCTTTGCATCATCTGCAAACATATTCATGAATGAATTTACAGACTCTGGTAGGTCATTTACATATACAAGGAACAAAAGTGGCCCTAAAACTGAACCCTGTGGAACTCCACTACTAACTCTTCTCCATTCAGACACTGAGTGTCTTACTCTAACCCTCTGTTCCCTTCCTTCTAAGTAAGTTTTTATCCATTCCAAAACATTTCCACCTATTATAGCCATTGATTGCAGCTTCCTAATAAGTCTCCCATGTGGAACAGTGTCAAACGCTTTCTGGAAGTCTAGGAATATGCAATCTGCCCAGCCCTCTCTTTCCTGTAAGATTTGGCTTACCTCATCATAAAATTCTATTAAGTTTGTTACTGTTGATCTACCTTCTCTGAAGCCATGTTGCCTCACTGACAAAAGTTGAAGGATTCCAAGTGAAGAGAGATATGTTTCCTTAGTAGTTTCTCCATAACTTTGCAAACTATGCTGGTCAAGGAAACAGGTCTATAGTTCAGAGCCGTATCCCTCCTTCCCTTTTTGTAGATAGGTATCACATTTGCTTGTTTCCAGCATCTTGGAATGTCCCCCGACTCCAGTGACTCCTTAAATATGATACTTAGTGCCACTGATATTGTGTTTGCGCATTTTTTAAGCACATGAGGGGATATGTCATCGGGACCTGTAGCTTTATGAACATCTAAATCCATCAGCGCTTTGCATACCTCTGTGGCTGTAAGGTTGATGTTCTCTAATACCGGCCCTTGAGCTTCTATCACTGCAATCTGAGGGGGTGGGGTATTTTCTACTGTAAATACTGACTGAAACTCCTTGTTCAATTCTTTGCAGATCTCTTCATCCGTCTCAGTGATGCTTCCATCCGCTCTCTTTAGCCTTAAAACCTGTTCTTTTACCTTCAGTTTTCCTCTGATAAAGCTGTGGAAAAGCTTGGGATTTTCCTTAGCCTTCCTGGTGATGTCCCTCTCATAATCTCTCTATGCCTCTCTCCTTTTACTTAGGTAGTCATTTCTTGCTCTTTTGTAGGTTTGCCAGGCATTTATGTTTTTTCTCCTCCTATACCTTTTCCAGTATTTGTCTCTCCACTCCTTAGCTCTTTTACACCCATTATCGAACCATTTCTCTCTGGCATGAATTACACCTACTTTGGTGACAGGTATGCAGCAATCTACTATCTTCCCATATTTCTCACAAAAGATGTCATACATTTCTTGTACAGATTTGTTGTAAAATAAGGTTCTCCAGTCAATAACTGCAAAAAGCTCATTCATTTTGATGTAATCTCCTTTCCGATAGTTCCTCCTCATGTCCTCAGTGCCTCTACTCTCAGGAAGAATATCTTCAATGATATACTCCATCAACAACACACAGTGGTCACTCTTTCCAATTGGTGGTTCATACTCAATTTTTTCAATATCCAACACATTATCTGTGAACACTAGATCAAGTAGTGATGGCTCATCCCCATCCCTGGCCCTTGTTGGTTCCATTACATGTTGGTGTAGGAAATTCCCTTGTACACAATCTAGGAATCTTGCCCCGAATGAGTCCTCACCACTGTGTGGGTCAAGATTTATCCAATCTATCTCTTTATGATTAAAGTCTCCCATAATCAAAATCCTACATTTTTTTCCCGTGCCGTGTTAACAACTGAGTTTATGACTTCAATAGTACCTATATGACTTTCTTCATAAACTTCAAGCCTATTTTGGTTCCTTGGTGGGTTGTATACAACAGTTATTATAATGCTCTCTGACCCAGTATTTATGCGAGCAACAAGAAATTCCTTGAACTCACTTTCTATAGCCAAGTTTATTTCTTCGACTTGAATCCTTTCACTTATGAGCAGTGCTATCCCTCCACCAGTCCTCTCAGATCTTTCAACCCTTAGTATTCTGAAACCCTTAGGAAAAACTGTGACACTGTTTATGTCCTCACTCAATTTAGTCTCTGTAATTGCTACTATATCTGCCTTACTGTTGTGAATCCTATCTTTTAATTCTACTGCCTTACCAGCTAATCCATCAGCATTTGTGTATAACAATCTTAATGAGGCCCCATCCCCTGATCTTCTGCCATTATCTTCTTTATCTCCCCTTTGTCTGGAAGAACTCTGTAATGAAAATTTTTCTTCTCTTCTTCATTTCTTTCATCATTTAACCTTCTTGCCTTTTGCAACAAGTTTTTTATCTTTCCCATCTCTTCCTGTGTTCTGTATTGTCTAATGAACACTTCTTTGAATTCTTGAAGGTCTTTTAGACTTTTTTTTCTCAACAATATTTCCCTACATGTTTCGCCTCTCTCAAAGGTTACTTTTGTTGGTCTCGGCTTTCCTTCCCTCGAATATTTACCTAGTTGGTGTATGTTTACAATATCCTCGGGACCACATACTACTCCAAGCTTTCTTATCAGGTCTACAACCCTAGCTTTATTTTCTTCAAGTCTCCCCAGCCATGTTGGTTCCTGGGACTCGCTTATGCCTGAGATTACCACTGTCTTCTCCTTATCAAGTGCCTGTCTGATGAGTGGGTTTGCCCTTTCCATCACAACGTCTTTCATTTTTTCGATTACTGTCTCTTTATAGTCAACTGTTTGTATGTTTTCCAGTGCCACCACCTTTACAGCCTCTTTTACTGCCACATTCCCCTTTAGTGCATCAGCAAAGGAAGTTTTCATGGCATCATTTTCCATATTCAGCTCCTGGAACTCTTTTCTGAACTGCTCAATGTTTTCCTTAATCTGGACATTCCAAGCAGCAATCTCGTCTCTCTCAGAAGAGAGCAGTGAACTAACATCTAATTCCTTTAGGTTGTCATTCAGCTGTTTGTTTTTATCTTCTTGTTTAGAAAGTCTAGATTCTAGTTGACTCTTTTCCCCTTCCAGCTTTTTTATTCTTTTTTCTAGTTCCTTTCTCTCCTGCCCTTGTGCTTTATTTGCTTCCTCCAAAGATCTTATTTGCTCTCTGAGTGTTTCATTCTCTTTCATTTCTCCATCCATATTCTGAATTTTATCATCAAGGCTTATAACTATTTCCTCTATATTCTTGATTTTCTGTTTGAGTCACCTGAAGGCTACCCCTCCTACCGACCCATGGATGGGAGAGGTTTGGGACAGAGATGGCGTCATTTTTATGTTCTCCCTCTCACAGAATATAGAAAGAAGACGAGAAAGAGGAAAAAAAAAAGAGAAAAACTTTTAATTAAGCTTCACACCGAATTTTTATATCTCTATATAAGTGCTATTTAGTGTCTCAGTTTATCTCTTTTCTGGTAACACACATCTTAACTTAAAAACTTGACCATGGTAATTTAAGGATAAAAAGAAAAAAAAATGCAACAAAACAAAATTCAAACCTGAAGGAAAAATTTGAACCTGTGTCTGAGGTGGCACCCACCTGTTTCTGCTATATATTCTTCCTAACTGATAAACTCACTTGCTAACCAAGGTATGTTATCACAAGATTAGACTTTACATTTAACTCAATATATATACAAAATAAAAACAAAATAGTAAAAGAGAAAGCTAAAAGAAAAGCAAAAAAAAAAAAAAATGAAGAAATTAAGACAACTGTACTACTTGGCAACTTAACTCAGTACTGTTGACAGGTGGATATTTTTTTGTTTTTGTTTTTTTTTTACTTATTCAATTTTTCGTGTATCAAACTAACTAACAAGTTAATATAAATGGGAAGGATACTGATTTTAACAATATATGGAACCACAGGATCAGGTTAACGGCTTAAGAGCTTTCCCCAGTTTACACAGAAAATTAGGTAATGTGATGTGATGGCTTCACCTCTGGCAACTCTTCTAAATTTCCTTCAAGGCAGAACTGGACGGCAGCTTCTCTCTTCCCTCACGAAAAATGTTCTCAATTTTTTTTCCTTTAATATTTTGGACAGTCACATCATACAACAAATATAGGTTTTGTACTCACAATACTCTGCAAGATTTCAGATTTAGGGAAATTATGGTAAAGTTTTCCACTAAGCACTTAGTCACTCGAAACAATTTAAAATTTAAGAGGAGCAGTTCCGTGTGTCACTAAATAGTGAGTATGTATGTATGTATGTGACCATATAAGCACGTAATCATATGTGAAACCATGAAATAAATTTTTTCCTTGGCTGGGAGTCGAACTTTGAACACATATATCAGTGTGCAAAGGTGATACCAACTATTCCACCAATGGCATAAGAAAATAAAGAAACCTCTAAGAATAATTTCATTGTTTCTTCTCATCCTCACTTGAGGCTAGTTTTCACATTTAAATACAGCATGATATAGGCATCAATTATGATCAAAGAAACACATTATCATATGTGAAAATATGAAATATATTTTGCCCCTGGTAGGGATTCGAACCTAGCACACAATCAGTGTGTCAAGACGCTACCAACTATCCCACCGAAGGTATGGGAGAAGAGTCAAAACTTCCTAGCTAACTGCTTAGCTAAGAAATAAATACATTCCACTGAATGCCAAAGTTAATTTCATTTTTTCCTCTTTATCTCACTCTTGGATTGTGTTTCATTAAATTCAAATACCTACTATATTTTGTTCATCCATTTATTTTTCATTTTTATATATTCATAAATTTATTTTTTTTTGTCTTGTTTCTCTTACCCTTTCTTCCGGGTGGTCCTCTAGGGGTTAAAACTGTGCACGCGGCGCCATCACCTTTCCCTTCTTTACCCCTATCCTATCTCTATTTTCTCCTTCCTCTCTATAAGGCACCTCAAAAACTGAAGGAGACTGCTAATTCTGAGCAGAACACCTCTGCTTCCTCTTATTTTTACAGATGTATTCCAGATCCAGACAATCCCACCTATTGGCCTGATGGATATATATATCACGCCCATGTATAAGATAGAAATCTCAAGTGGCTTCTCTGTTCTTTGTATCAAACTGGCATTCTTTTGGCACCCCCCACACCATAGGTTATGGGGTGTTCCCCCTTCTCTGAATTCCTATTGGTGGAGGCACGACCAAGAACTATGCCCGCCATATCCTTGTAAGTTTGAATGACCTGAGGTTATAAAAAGGGTCATTCCATGAGCGGGAAAGCCAGAGTATTGTTGACGCCCTTACAGATAACATTACGTTCAGGGGACGGGGGCATTGAGGCTTAGAGGAACATTGTTGCATCTAAATAATTTGAGTGTAAAGTATCTTCGCATATCTTTTTATCACCTTGCACACTGTAGATCTAGTTTGTTGTGAGGTGGCAGCATAAGAATAATTAAATGTACAACATTGGAGTGCGACTACAAATACACCGGTGATACACCACCTGCTCCGATGGGATATACACCACACAGGTAGAGAATATCTATACAACACTGGGAGGCAATGATAGGATCAACATCCATACGACACTGGTGGCAGCGGTGGTATATGAACCCACGCCTCCTGAGCGTTAGGGAGTGATACATAAATACCACGCCCATGAGTGTCCCATGTGTAAGTTAGAAACCTCAAGTGGATTCTCTGTTCTTTTTACCATACTGGCGTTCTTTAGGCACCCCCCACACCGTAGATTTTTTTTTTTTTTTTTATGAGTGTGACACCGGGGACAAGCAGAAACTGCCCTTATCAATAATGGCCCGGGCACAAGAAAGTTCCAAGACGATGGAAAAGAAAAAGGTTAAGGACAAGGCAGAGATGAGGTAATGTTACACAAAGGAAAACGACAGACAAAAAAAAAACAGTCAAAGTACAGAGGACCCAGATATATGGAGGACTAGGCTCTGAGATGACGATAGATCTGCTTTTTGTAAGTTTGAATGACCCAAGGTTATAAAAAGGGTCATTCCACAAGCGAGAAAGCCAGAGTATTGTTGGCGCCAATACAGATAACATTACGTTCAGGGGACGGGGGCATTGAGGCTTAAATGAAATTAAATTAAATTAAATTACTTTATTTCAAATAATTACATCTAAATAAATTAAGTGTTAAGTATCTTTGCATATCTATTATCACCTTGCACGCTGTAGATCTGGTTTGTTGTGAGGTGGCAGCATAAGAATAATTAAATGTACAACAGTGGAGTACGACTACAAATACACCACTGTTATACCGCCAGCTATGATAGGATATACAAATACCACACGGGTAGAGAATATCTGTACGACACTGGTAGGCAACGATAGGATCAACATCCATACAGGCCCACCAAGGCCAGCCCCCTCAGGGGTGGATATCGATAACGAACAAATGAGCCTACTATATAGGCATCATGTTTCATGTTTTCACATATGATAATGCATTTATATGACCATAATTGATGCCTTTATAGCAACGATTTGAATTAAAGTCAAAAACTAGCAACAAGTGAGATTAGGAAACTATAATTAATTTTGGGATTCAGTGGAATATATTCATTCCCTAGGTTAGCAGTTTGGTGAGAGGTTTGTTTCTTCTGTTATACCTCGGTGGTATAGTTTGCAAAGCCTTGGCACACTGATTATCTGTCCAAAGTTCGAATTCCAGGCAGGAACAAAATATATTGCATGCTTCCATATATGATAATATATTTTTTTTATGACAAAAGAGGCAAAATATGCTTCATATATATATATATATATATATATATATATATATATATATATATATATATATATATATATATATATATATATATATATATATATAATTTTTACCCCCACTGGGACTTGAATCTAGGACATATAATTACTACGCCAAGGTGCTACCAACTACACCACAGGTCTTATAAGGGAAACACACCTTACAGCTCTTATCTGCTATACTAGGGATGAATGCATTCTATCTGTATGCCACTCTGTTCATATTACAGTTACCCCAACCTCACTTGTGGCTTAGTTTTCACATTTAATTCAGCTCCCAATCTCATTCGGGACCAACAATAATCAAATAAACACATTACCATATGTGAAAACATGAATAAATGAATAATTTTTACCTCGACCAGGACTTGAACCTATATATATATATATATATATATATATATATATATATATATATATATATAATTTTTATTTATAGCTAATAAAAGCTAATCCTCTCGCTACGTTTTTCAGTTTTCGTTTATAGTCTGTTTATATGAAGTTCATTAGACATTCATAAATACCATTCATACACATACAATTTATGTGAAATCAGTCGAAGAAACTCATAATAAAGTTGAAGACTTTGAATAAAGAGGAAAATTTTATATTTGCAGTCCAAGTTAAAGATAACAGCAAGAATTCTGTTCTGTGCTTCATTTTCATCAATACCCTTCCACTTCCCCTATACAATCGGGAAAAATCAAAGTCAGGGGGTAGCTCATTTTTCTACTATGGACCCCAAGTACTTGAACTTCTGTACTCTCTTTATTTCTTCTCCATCCATTCCTATGCTATGTCCACCATCTTCAGCAATGTTGGCACACATGTATTCGGTCTTAGACCTGCTTATCCCCATGAATACCCTTCCATTGCAAGTCTTCCCCTATACAATCACGCCATCTTCTTCTTGGTCTTCCTCTCCTCCTTCTACCCCGAACTTCCATTCCATTGTATGTCTTCCAACATGATGTCCGTCCCGTCGTAACAGGTGTCCATACCATCTAAGCCTTCCCTCCTGTACTTTCTTTGATAATTCAATTACCTTTGTCGATCCTCTTATATACTCATTCCTAATTCTATGCTTCCTCGTTACTCCAGACATCCACCTCAACATCCTCATCTCTTCTACATCCATCATCATCTCCTCCATATTCCTCATTCTTGCTGTTTCTGTAACCATATAACATAGCTGGTCTTACAACAGTCCTATGAAACTTTCCCTTCAATCTCAGTGGTATCTTCTTGTCACAGAGAACACCAGATGCAGAGCTCCAGTTACTACATCCTGCCTGAATTCGATGTCACACCTTTTGATCCATGCTTCCACTAGCCTCTACTATGGACCCCAAGTACTTTAACTTCTGTACTCTCCTAATTTTTTCCCCATCCATTCATGTGCTATGTTTACCATCCTCAGCAATGTTGGCACATATATTCGGTCTTAGACCTGCTTAACCTCATTCCTCTCTTCTCAAGTGCTGCTCTCCATGGCCGGGATTCGAGGGTAGAGCACATAAACAGTGTTCAAAGGCGTTATCAACTATGCCACTTGAACGCATTCTACTGAATGCCCAGATTCATTTAACAGTTTCTTCCCATCCTCAATCGTGTTTAATTTTCGAATTTAATTCAAATCCTTTGCTATATAAGCATCATCTTTCATACTTTCACATATGATAATGTATTTATTTGATCATCATTGATGTCTTTATAGTAAAGATGTGTTCAATCCCTAGGTTAGCAGTCAGATGAGAGGCTAGTTTCTTCCCTCATACCTTCGGTGGTACAGTTGGTAACGCCTTGGCACACTGATTATGTGCTGTGCCCGAATCCAGCCCAGGGGCAAAATATGCTTCATATATATATATATATATATATATATATATATATATATATATATATATATATATATATATATATATATATATATATATATATATATATATATGACATTGGGGAACACGATCTTCTTAGGCTGTGGTTTTACCATATAATATTTTTTCTGTATCTAATGTTGTTTATGTGTTGCAAAGCAGTGCCTGACCTTCAGGAGCCTGATTTTAATTACGTAGGGTCACTCAGTATGTTGGGAGGAGGGTGATGGAAATGGATATACAGGGTAGGGTAGGGGAGGAGGAGACCAAAGCTTAGGTGGATGGATTGCATCAATGACGACCTGAGGTCTAATGGTTTGTTGGGTGATGAGGTATAGGACAGGAACATATGGAGAACACTGGCCCGAAACATCGACCCCACATAAGTGGGAAAAGATGAAGCTGAAGAAGAAGAAGAGGGTCTCTCAGGTTACCGAAGGGTGAAGATGTTGACCCATTTCCCCGTACGGTGTTTTTTTTTTTTTTTTTTCATTACATATGTGTATGTAGGGACTTGACTCTGCTCAAGGTAGGATTTTAGTTACCCAATGTTGACCTAGGAATCTTGTAACTCAGCCTTTTAATAATTTGGGGAATAGTTTCTCATCCCTGAATGTGACAAGTTATTTAGGGTTGGTTGGACTAGTATATAGCTCAGCCTTTATTTTTATTTTATCTTTTTGTTAAAAAGCTCTGAAAGAGCTTTGAGAACAACTCACTTAGTCAAAGTTAAGAATATTTCACCTCAAGCACTCATGGAGAGCTCAGAGAGGCTTTAAAGACCGTCAGAAAATGAGCTACCCCTGACTTTGATTTTTCCCACCGTATGGTTCACAAGAAAGGAAAACAAATAGCAAAGTAATCCCCCTATTTGTTTTCCTTTCTTGATGTCGGCTACCCCCCAATTAAAGGGGGAAACAGCCA
>JAXCGZ010007647.1:22500-32500 GCA_037179515.1 Halocaridina rubra
TTTAATTTGGGGGTGGATACAGATGGACTGAAGCTGGGGAATTAAGGCTGGATGCCCTTTCTATCGTCTGAGAAAGCTTGCAGACCAAATCTAAATGAAACTTTCACCAAAAATAATTTCTGGCAAAGAGATCTGCAATCTCTATGGGAGAAGTATCTATGAATACTCTCTTCAAAGAAGATATTGTAACATGACTTGCATAAATTGCATAGGCCTCTCTGTTGCTATACCTTTCGTCTCTCTCTCTCTCTCTCTCTCTCTCTCTCTCTCTCTCTCTCTCTCTCTCTCTCTCTCTCTCTCTCTGTATATATATATATATATATATATATATATATATATATATATATATATATATATATATATATATATATATATATATATATATATATATATATATATAAATCATTAATTTACCCCTACAGGGACTTGAACCTAGGACTTATAATTACTAAGTCAAGGCGCTACCAACTACACCACAGAAGGTTAAAAGGAATCCAACCTTATAGCTTATATCTGCTATACTTAGGAATGAACGTATTCTATCTTAATGCCACTATGTTCATATTACAGGTTCCCCAACCTGGATATATATATATATATATATATATATATATATATATATATATATATATATATATATATATATATATATATATATATATATATCTATATATATATATATATATATATATATATATATATATATATATATATATATATATATATATATATATATATATATATATATATATATATACTATCTGTGGAAAGTAGTGAGACAACCAGTAGAGGAGCATATGTATTAAAAGTATGTTAAATTCAAGCACTCATGCATAACCTGTTCCGACATCCAAACATCTCCCCATATCCTCCCCCTAACATTCAACATGGCCCATGAACATTTCATATCCCCTACTTCTCTTGACGCATTTCCACTGTTACTAATAACTACTACCGATAAAGGAAACTGAATGATTGATCTCTCCCTAGCTCGAATAGGTAGCTGACATGCTTATCCATTCTTAACTTTCTTTGTCAATTTCATATACTGGACAATCTCTCGAACAACAACGTCCCTTAATACTGTATACGTTTTTATAGTTGAACTTTCGTTCCTAAATCTAAATTATAATTTATAATGCTACCTCACTTTGGGATATCTACTTTTACTACTGCTACTACTACTACTGCATTTACTTGTTTTTATTTGTACATGATGAACAATATTACTTTTGGAATGTTTTTATAAAATTTAGTACATTAATTACCATTACTGCTTAGAAAGCAAACAACTGTAATATTCAGTTATATATATATATATATATATATATATATATATATATATATATATATATATATATATATATATATATATATAGTATATATATATATATATTGCTCAGTTATTCAGTATCTGTTTATGGACAACTTGAACATGCAAGCTTTAAGTTTAGGTAACCTGTCTTTATATAAATTAGTACATAAATAAGCACACATGAATGTATAAAACTTGCCCTTTAAAATGGGGTTCACACTTCTAGGTTTTTAATCCGCTTCAAAGAAGAATTTTCCTCAAAAAGGTATCCTAGTTTACAGAGCCGATCTAGCTGATGTGAGAGTGAAAATGAGCCCAGCTGCCCAAGTCTCCTTTTATACAAAGCCTTAACTTGAGAGAGAGAGAGAGAGAGAGAGAGAGAGAGAGAGAGAGAGAGAGAGAGAGAGAGAGAGAGAGAGAGAGAGAGAGAGAGAGAGAGAGAGTTCGTTTTCAGAGCCAGTTCCTATCAGAGTAAATATTACACCATGTTAAAAATGGAGAGAGAGAGAGAGAGAGAGAGAGAGAGAGAGAGAGAGAGAGAGAGAGAGAGAGAGAGAGAGAGAGAGAGAGAGAGAGAGAGAGAGAGAGAGAGAGAGAGAGAGAGAGTCTTCAGAGCCAGTTCCTATCAGAGTAAATATTACACCATGTTAAAAATGGAGAGAGAGAGAGAGAGAGAGAGAGAGAGAGAGAGAGAGAGAGAGAGAGAGAGAGAGAGAGAGAGAGAGAGAGTAGCAATGTGTGACAGTTCGTTTTCAGAGCCATTTCCTATCAGAGTAACTATTACACCATGTTAAAAAGGGAGTAATGTGTGTATGAGAGAGAGAGAGAGAGAGAGAGAGAGAGAGAGAGAGAGAGAGAGAGAGAGAGAGAGAGAGAGAGAGAGAGAGAGATAAGCAAGGTTGATATGGACTTGCCCTCTCTCAAAGGAAGAGTACCTTTCTGTGAATACGGCATTACATACCTTTTTATCCGGGATTTTAATGATGACATATGTGATATATTTTTTTTATTTAATATATACACTGCACATAACAGCGTCTGTCAAGTACATAACTCAAGTAAAACTGAAGTAAGTTTTGAATCAAAAGAACGAAGTCTTTGCAAGACGTACCACACGGACATATACAGAAGGTATTACATATATCCTACTATATATAAATTATACACTATATCATATCTTACAGTTTACAGTTTAAGTAATAGAGAAAACTTAAAATTTGCTCTTGCGCACTATGGCACTAATCAGGAACATGAATAAAAAAAATGAAAGTTTCAGCAGATTGTGACACTCATGCACGTACATGATGCTGACGATGTACAATAATCCTATCATCAACTATATACAATATATGCTATCTTGCTATTTACAATTGCAAATACAGTAAATAAAAGGAATAAGAGTTAATTTATATTAAAGGTACATTAATATGAAAATAAAGTTTCCTTGACAGAGATAAATAATTTAGTACACTGGCATAGTCATAGGTACACTTTGGGTTGGAAAACCCTTAAAAACACTAACACCCGCCAAACTGTGGGTGACGTGTCAGAACCACATCTCGAGGGTTTTGTACAAAAAGGTGTTGGTATATTGCTGCAAGAGGTTATTCACGTGGAAGCATATCTCACTGCAGGATAGACTGGGCAATAGTGATGCCAGCTATTAGAATTGGACGAAAGACAATGGGGGCTCATCCTCCAATCCTGTAACTTTTCACAAAGGTCTGTAGCCCAACCTTATATGTGCTGATACAACATTGCGTCTTCAAACCTTGAGCCTCCACTAGCAGTACTTGAATCTCTGGAATTGGATGGAGCCATAGTGTTGCATAGTGACACTGGACGTTCTCTGACTGTCACCCTCATAGCTCGTAGAAGGAGGGTAGCTGCACAAATCTTGGATTTGTAGTGTATGAAAGAGGATTTATTTACCAGCATTATGGTCAGGTAGGCCACAGGCAGCTTTAGCTAAATGATCCACTGTGTCACTATGTGCTATTGATGCATGTGACGGAATCCACAAAAACTTGATGTCCAAAGAACGCTTGTGAGCCAGGGACAGAAAAGACAATGTTCTGTTTACCTTCTGATGGCAGGCAGGTTTGAATGATGTGACAGCTTGAAGGATGGATTATGAGTCACATATATCAACTCCATTGAGTTCACTGTGGCAAACGAAATTCACTGCATCCAGTATACCAATCGATTCACATAGCTTGGAGCTGGAGCGGTTCGACAGTCTACGTCCAACCCATTCCCCCTTCGTTATCCATGTAGGATGATAAGATTGTTCTTCCAGCAGTACCATCCAGCTACACAGATCCATCTTTGTATATATAGTGTGGAGTGGAAACTGAGGAGGGAACTGTTATTATTGTTTCCAGAGCTAGTTGTAGGGTGGGAGGGTCTACCTTAGTGGTGGGAGTGAAGAAGTCTTAAAGTGTTGGGAGCTTCCAAGGGAGGAGGTGTAAGGAAATTCTCTGCTGCAGGAACAGTAATGTTAAGTTGCTGAAGCATGCGGGAAGCAGTCTTGATGAGGGAGCAACCACCAGGCTGTATTTGAAGCTTAGATGGATGAGGTTTAAGGGCATTTTTTAAAACATGTGAGTAGTGGGGAGACATGTCTTATACTTTACTTGACAGTAGAGTCTACAGTATTTGAATAGATCCTTTCAATTATTGGGGGAGAGGTTGTGAGCTCACTAAGCATATTGACTATCCTGGTAGATATGGGACATCCCAAGACAAGTCTCATAATTTTATTATGAAAGTTTTCAAGTGGCTCCAGGGAGATTTTGGGCAACTAAATTAATGCAGAGGAGAGGGAATTAATGACGGATCGAATAAAAGTGATGTAGCTTGTCCTGGCCACAGGGATGGAGATAACAGTTGTGTTGTCAAAAGCTACTTGAGAGGATTAGGAGCTGCTGCAGCCAAGCAAGGTCATTCTGAACTTAGGGGTGGACACGCTGTAGCACAGGCGTAGCTGAAGCAATTCTCAATGCAGCACCCAAGTATGTGTACTACATACAAGCAGGGATTACACTGTACACCACTATAAAATCTGGAAGAGTCCTAGGGTTACGAGGAGAGAAAATTCAGCTCTTTTATATAGACCACACATTGAAGCCGACACATAAAATGAGCAAAGAAAATACTGCAGAACTTCTAAAGTGTGAGTGTGGATACAGATGTAATCAGTGTAGTAGGTGATTTCGACTACAGGGACATCAGGGAGTAAAGAGAGTACCGGTGGATATTAAAGAGCAAAGGTCTAAGGGCACCACTTTGTAGGGTACTAAGGTCGAATTCCTTAACAGAGCTACTCACCCCCTTGAACAGGGCCCAGGAAGTTCTGCAACGGAGATAACCCTGCACTCACTGTATAATGTTGCCCTTGATACATAAGTCCATGAGCTGATCAAGGGTAATTTTTTTATTTTCAACATCAAAGGCACTCTTGAGGTAAGTGTAAGAGATGCGAGCATAGAGCTCCATGAGGCAATGGTGTGTACTTTATTGTGAGAGGATTCCATACAGTCTGGAAGACAATTTGTCCTTGAGCTGGAACATAAAATGTATGAGGAAGATGCATTCCAATACCTTATTAACACAAGATGTGAGGGAGATAGATCTGAATTTGTATGTGCCATTGGGAATATTTCGATTTAGTATCAACTCTTGAAAACTGTAATAACATGGTGAGTTCCTTTTATTAATAGATAGATAGATAGATAGATAGATAGATAGATAGATAGATAACTTTATTGTCAAAATTGCAGTACACTAAGTATACAAATTGGAAGTCTAACATAGTCAATTGTTTCATTACTCTAATACTCACATATATTCCTCTCTTAGTTAAAAAAAAAATAAATATTATCATGTGTATCCCAAGAATCCAATCGCTTTCACAAGGTTAAAATACCAAAGAGTGTTTTGTATAATTTATGAATAGTGAGTACTCCTCTGAAGTCACTGATTATTCTGAAATTCACAAAATGCATATGACAGTGCAAACAGAAGAACTATTTTAGATCACCAAGCAACTATAAGGGTTAAATGTAAATTACTACAATAGTGAGATGTCACCTACGTGATCATGTCTCTAAAATGTACTATAAAGGCTACCTTAGTTCTATTGAAAGGGAATTACGTCGGGGACTCCTCAAGGTGAATTTTTGTCCCACCTCCTTTTTAATTATTTTATGGACAAGCTTCTCAAGTCTCTCAAGCTGCCAAATAATGAAAGCACTATCATATGCTATGCACATGACATATGTATAAAGACGCCCTCTCAAGTATCAACGGACATTTGTCTAGTCATTTCAGTCCCAAAAACAAAGTAATTTTTCAATGTTTTTCAAGAGTATCACCTTGTCTAATTACTAAATGGTTGAGGGGTGTAAAAACCACAAATGTGTTGGAATACCATTTCCATCTCCTTCTCATATGTCAAAGATTTGTGCATAAGATTTTATCAGAGACTTAGACTATTCAAGTTTTCAGGCAACAGGTTTAAAGGTAAATTGCTAAAATTGGTTTTATGTTACCTAAATGATGTCACCCCTACAGTGTACTATAAAGGCTACCTTACTTCCAGTGAAAAGGTATTTATGCTATGGACTTTTCAAGGTAAAATTTTGTTGCCCATTCTTTTTTAATATCTTACAGGACAAGCTTCTCAAGTCTCTAAGGCTGCCAAACTACAAATGCGCCATCATATTCTATACAGATGACATTTGTATAAGACATCCCCCGCCCCTGATATGCAAATATTACTTAATGAGTTTTCTCAAGTATCAAAAGACATTGATCTTGTCATTTTCAACCCCAAAGTAAAGTACTTATCCAATCTTTCTCAAGAGCATCACCTTGCCTTAAACAACCAAATAGATGGTGTGCAAAAACCACAAATAAGATATATATATATATATATATATATATATATATATATATATATATATATATATATATATATATATATATATATATATATATATATATATATATATATATATATATATATATACACACACAGAGGGGGCCCCTATTTAACGTCAGGGTTCTGTTCCTGACAGCTGACTTAAGTCGGATTTTGACGTAAGTCGAATTTCACCATAAGTCGGAAAACACCTAAATTCGAACTTAGGATCCCCAACCAATGTTGAAAATAAATAATTTTAAACATGAAAATATTCTAAGTTCTTAATCTATTATACAGAAATAGTAAAACTAAAATTAACATTATTGCTCACCTTTACTTGTGTACCCTAAAACATAAAAATAGTAAAATTACACTACAGTACAGTATGCAGTTCAATATTGCTTACCTTTACTCATATGGTCGGCTTGCACACTGGAAGGGGGGTTGCAAGAGAGGGAGAGACAGTTTTATTGGAAGAGGAAGCTGGAGAGGCAGGTGCTGAGGAGACTTGGGCAGGTGAGTCTGGAGAGAAATAGGGCATCCTTCCAGACTAACCTTGTCCAATGCTTTGTGAAGGTAGAGCCTCCACCAACAGATCCTGTACCCTCTACCCCAGGTGCCTCTACCTTTATAGACTCACCTGACCCAGTATCTCCATCATCTGCTGTATGTTCTCTGTCTTCTCCTCCCATATCTCCTTGTAACACCACATGGCCTCATGGATCCCTCTGTCGACCTTAGTATAGCTGGCAACGTTGGGGTCCTGAGCCTCGAGCTTTGCCAACGATTCTTCTGCCAGTGCAAAAGTTTCTTCCAATTCCCTGGTTGTGAATCTTTTGAGCTCTGGGCATGGTAGCTCTCCTCCTCTTCAGTCATCTATTTCTCCAGTTGAATGAGGTCCTCGGTAGATAACTCCCCACTATGAGATTCCAGAAGCTCCTTTACATCATCAGCCTCCACCTCCAACTCGAGCACCTTAATGATGACAACTATGTTCTTGGTTACAGCCTCGACTGTCTCCCCAAAGCCTTGGAAGTCATTCACAAAATAAGGGCATGCTTTGACCCACACCCCATCCAAGTTTCTTTGCATCACTTCCTCCCAAGCATGAAGAATATTGTACGACTTCCAGAAGTCCATGAAAGTCAAGTTCTTCTTCTTCTCAGAGGCCCTGAGAGCCATAGTGATCGTCCTTCAAAGGTAGTGGGCCTTGAAAGAGGCAATGGCCCTCTGATCGATTGGCTGTAAATGGGAAGTGGCATTAGGAGGAAGGTAATCCATCTTTAGATTAGGATGAAATGGGCTGGGTGACTAGGGACATTGTCCAGGATTAGCAACACCTTAACCCTTTGGATGCGAATATCGGATATATCCATTCTAAATATTATTATTGTTAAATGCAGAGAGCGGTTTTACCCAATGGTATTTAAAAATCTCTTCTTATGCTGCGAAAAGAAAAGACACCCCCGGTGACTTTCAAACATAGCGCCAACCCTCACCAACCCAGTATGTGCTGCTATCTATAGAGTGAAATTGTAACTATTTGGCTTATTTATGGTGATGTTACAGGAGGAAAGCTTCTCCATATTTTCAGGATATATTGGGCATTTTAGTGTTGTTTCTGCATATGTATGTACAGCAATATAATATTTATCATACTCTATAATAATAACTGCCTGTATAAGCCTAAAAGTATGATAAGTATTGTAAAAAGCATTACAGTAACAATATTCCACAAGCCTGTTTTTCATGTGTGTATGTGTGATAATTTCTCAGTTTACTTACGTTGTTTTTCTTTGTAGGTTAGATCATAGGCTAGATGTTATAACAGACGTGTTCTGTATCAATGCATAAACACCTGAAACAATGTTTTGCTGAGGTATGTCATGTTTATTATGAGGGAAATGTGACTCGCTAATGTTGAGCAGCCGACAATTTGTCAGCTGATTGAGAAGGACATTAAACTCTTACTTAAAGAGTGGGAGAAATAAATTTCAGTTTTCAGGGATTAGTTATTTCTTTCATCTCCGTATCTACAACATTATTTACATACTTATTATTATTATTATTATTTATTATTATTATTATTATTATTATTATTATTATTATTATTATTATTATTATTATTATTATTATTATTATTATTATTATTATTTAGCAGGAATGAGTGCACGGAGGTTTTTCCGAGATGATGAAGAGATTGTTTTTTATATGAGACAGATTTCTTATGACGAAAATAGCATAGATGATTCAGTGTTTGATCTAACCATAGAGGATGATGCTGACGAAGTGGTAGACACTGAGACCACACCATCTCCACCTTCTCCACAGCCATCAACCAGCTCAGCCACACCAACTACTGAGTATAAATGGGAGAAAGTTGTAAATAGAGATAATGATGATTGTGCTAACCCAGAATTAGATGAATTTCCTGAGTTTACTGGGCAGCACAGTGTGGAAGGTTTTGAGGGTCTAAGCCTTCCGAATGTTTCAAATAAAAAATTTCTAGATACTGAGAATGACCTTTTGCAGCAGGAAACAGATAGATATGCAAAACAGGGACTGGACAAATTAGGCAAGCTGCCTGCAAGATCAAGGTATAGGCAATATAAGGGTGTTCAAGCTGCAGACATAAAGACATTTGTAGCCATAGAAATTGGTATGGGATTGGTACATAAGCCCACATTAGAATCTTAGTTTCAGCATACTTATTGGTTGGCAAAAACTCCAGGATTTGGCCATGTATTTACAAGGGATCAATATCAATTAATAAGGTCATTCTTGCATTTTTCCAACAATAGTACAGGTTCAGCTGAGGAGGACAGACTTTTTAAATTCCGGAAAATACTAGATATTGTAAAGGATACTTATGCAGCTTTCTATAATAGTAACAGAGAGATCTACTTAGATTAATCAATGGTAAAATTTAAGGGAAGACTTTTTCAAGCAGTACCTCTCCTCTATGCCAAGTAGTAAATGGGGGATAAAAATTTTGGTCCTCCAGTTTCTTAATTTTATCACATATTTCATCAAATATCTCTTTACAGAGCAAGAATCTAAGATTTTAAGTGGTGGATATGAAAACTATACCTACAGAAGATACTGAAAAAGTATTGCAAAAGCAGAAAATATAAGTTAAAATTTTTGTTGGAGTATTAACATCATTACGGGCCTGACTGTAAAATTTAATTACGCAGTTAAAGGGTTAAAGGACAGACCTATGGAAGCACAGAACATCTTCGTTTCAGGCACAAAATGGTTGCTGAACCAGTCCTCAGATATTTGAAGGGTTATCCAGGCCTTCTTGTTTGACTTCCAGATGACTGGCGGTTGACCCTTCCAAATGCTCTTGAGTGACCTTGGGTTTTCTGCCAAATAACCAACAAGGGTTTCAACTTACAGTCTCCAGCAGCATTAGCCTCTAAAAGCAAAGTCAGTCTCTCCTTGCTGACTTTATGGCCTGCTGTCTAATCTCCTCCTTGGCAATATATGTACGACTAGGCATATGCTTCCAGAATAAGCCAGTCTCATCCACATTAGATACCTGTTCAGCACATTAACCCCCCCTCTCTTATTATCTCAGCCAAAGCAATAGGAAACATATTTGCTGCTTCCTCATCACCACTAGCAGCTTCACTATTCACTCTTATGTTATGCAAATTAGCACGAGCCTTAAGACGATTAAACCAACCACTACTACCCACAAACTCTTCACTTGCACTCCCCCCTTTTCTCGTAAAGGTTTCAAACAGTATTTT
>JAXCGZ010007647.1:35000-42500 GCA_037179515.1 Halocaridina rubra
CCATGGACACAGAAAATTTGAAAACCACTGTCCTACTCAACGCCATTGCTTGGAATTAACACAAATTTGATTTCTATTCATGCATTTGAGTGGTTCATCCAGAATTAGAAAATATTTAGAGCTTGAGACATCATGGTATTGGTTCAGTTGCATAATGATCGTTTATGATTAACAGCGGACCATGAAGGAAGTTAAGTAGATATGATATAAGAAACAAAGGAGAGAGAAAAGAAGAGGAAGGAGAAGAGAGATTCATACAAAGTCAGAAACAAATAAATAGGTAAAACAAATAAAATAAATAAATAAAGAAAACCATAAGACAGAAATAAAAAAAAAATATTGTTCACAAAACCTGATGTATAGGTCATGCCTAAGGGTGCCAAGTCAAGAGTTCTATCACCCCGTGTCCAAACGAAGTACAAGGTTATTTTTTCTGTTATGAAGAATAGGCCTACATTTCCGAGGAAGAACTAGCATCTTTATACCTACCCCCAAATCATATGTTATAAGGTATTTCCCCCAGGTGTTTTTTTCCCAATTTGACTGGTGGAAGCATGTGCGCAAGCTATGCCCACCTTCTGTTTGTTATGTGTTTTGAACGACCCGAAGTTTTTAATAGGTAAAGCACAGTGGTGGGGTCAGGCATAGATTTGTAAGAGCCCTTTCCGAGAACAATAACGTTAAGGGGACAAGGGACATTGAGGCTTAGAGGAACTAAGTAGCTTTCCAAATAAGTAAGTGTTAATTGTCATCGTTTATCTATCACCCACGCCCGGGCCTAGGGAATGGCTTAATGAGAGAGCATCCTAGCCAAGATACAGGACACACCGCTTCCTGAATACAGATGCCCACCCCCATGGAATGACCAACCACTCGACATAAAGCTCGAGCTCCCTGACAACCCCAAAAGCTTGGTAAACCCGCTTGTCCTTAAAAACATATACAAGGACAAAATTCAGAGCTGGAGCAGGCCAAACTCTCAAGTCTACTACACTGACGGTTCAGTAAACCAAGAAACTGGAGCCTCAGCCGCCACCTTCACCACTGGAAACCACGTCCTATCCTGGAGACTACCAAACTCCTGCTCATCGCTCCAGACTGAGCTTGTTGCCACAGCCAACACCCTCGACTTCTTCATCCAGCAAGGAGCTGACCATGCCCTAATTCTCTCTGACTCTAAAGGCGCTTACAGGCCATCAAGAAGCCACTCCTCAGAGACAATATACGCATCATCACCACCATCCTCAGCCACTACCACAGGACAATCAGCCTTGGAAAAGCCATCACTCTTGCCTGGATTCCCAGCCACGTCGGCATCAAGGGAAATGAGGAAGCCGATCAAGCCGCCAAACAAGCCACTCTCAGAGCAGAAATCCAGATATCTCTGTCTCCTGGGATGCAACAGATAAAAAATAAAGCCACCAAGTCACTCCTTAACACCTTAATAACTAAACACAACCTGTGCACAGACATTGGCTCCCCCTCCACCTGGTGGTACAAAGCCACCACTGATCTTCAGCGTATCACCCTGCCTAAGAGCCTTCGACGAAGCACGGAGGTCAATGTGTACCGTCTGAGACTCGGGTACAAGTGCACCTGGCGAATAGTGGAGGACATCATCAGGGAATGCACCTTTTGCCAGGCAGCCTCACCACATCCACTGCTCCATTACATCCTTGAATGTGATTCCTTTTCAGAAATTCGACGGAAAACAGGTGCCCCCGCAACATCCAGCGAAGATCCAAATGCCCTTCAGATAAACAGAATACAGAAGCTTATTAATTTTGCAGCTCGAGTTGCCCTGGGAGGAATAAGAAAATATGACCACATCACACCAGCTCTCAATAAACTTGGGTGGCTGCGGGCAGAAAATAAGGTCGCTTATGCTATTTATGTTTTTGTATTCAAAATTTTGGACCATCATTATCCTAGCTGGCTATTTGATTTAAAAACAGTCAGGGATATAAGGGGAACCAACACAAGACAGAGCAGTGAGCTCTTTATTCACAGAACAAACACAGAAGCAGGTTCAAAGATGATCACTATAAAAGGGCCAACACTCTGGAATAATATTCCAGAGCATCTTAAAAATGCATCCTCCTTCACAGCTTTCAAAGGCAAACTATATAGTTTTCTTTTGGACAAATAGTTGCTGCTCATTAAGAACTAATTATTCTCATTGTAAGGAAACAAATATGGAAATGATGCCAATAATAACAATCCTGTATCTAGTGGCATACTTACTACTTTATTATTAACATTAATGTTAACATTTTTATTACAGCATTATTATTTTCTATGAAAGCTACATTTAATTTAACTATATGTCTAACCCTCTTATTTATTAGTTTAATTACATGTCTACTTATAAGTTACTATTAATGTTGAATAACCATTGTACAAAATGGAAATAAATGTTTTGATTTGATTTTTGATTTGCTAGCTCCATCATCAGACTAGCAACAAACAACTACATGAACAGTCTACTAAATATCATCAAACAATACCCTCCACCAAGATAACCATGCAATAACTCTCTCTCACCCCCAAAACAGGAATTCATTTAAATTGTTTGATGGAAATTAATAATCCACAACTGAATACTTATGCTCTCCATTATCTTTACAGTTTTGCAAAACCTCACCTGCGGGCCAATTAGGAAAGTCCGATCACCAACAATAACAAGATTTCACCCCACCTACTCACCAAATAGGAAAGCCCATTCGCCCGCAAGAGCGAATACCACGTACACTCCAAAAAAAAAAAAATCTCACCCGACCTGCGGGCCACAAGGGAAGGTCCGCTCACCCTCAAGGGAGAACATCCAAGCAAAAAAAATCCACGTTAATACCTATGGTAAGCAAGCTAATAATAATAATAATAATAATAATAATAATAATAATAATAATAATAATAATAATAATAATAATTGCGACCTTGTTTATAAGGGAAATGACAAAGATAGATTAGATAGAGTACATATCAGTGGCAGCGTTCGTTTCACGGCAAATCCCACAAAAGGGGTTGGGTGAGGAATTATATATATATATATATATATATATATATATATATATATATATATATATATATATATATATATATATATATATATATATATATATATATATATATATATATATATATATATATATATATATATATATATATATATATAAGAGAGAGAGAGAGAGAATACGTATCAGTGGCAGCATTCGTTTCAAGGAAAATTCCATAAAAGAGGTTTGGGTGGGGAAGGAGGAGAGAGAACGTATAAAACTAAATAACAAGAGAGAGAGAGAGAGAGAGAGAGAGAGAGAGAGAGAGAGAGAGAGAGGAGAGAGAGAGAGAGAGAGAGAGAATACGTATCAGTGGCAGCATTCGTTTCAAGGAAAATTCCATAAAAGAGGTTTGGGTGGGGAAGGAGGAGAGAGAACGTATAAAACTAAATAACGAGAGAGAGAGAGAGAGAGAGAGAGAGATTGGTGGTAAAGAGGTCCTTTCAGTTAGTTTCAGGACATGGGAAGAAATGTTGTTTGTTTAATTTATTGCACCCTATACCGTCAGTCAAGTACATAAAAATCATAAAACATTTCAAAACAATTTTTGAAACAAAACGAGCAAGTCTTCGCAAGAAGTCATTTCTATACAATTTATATACCATCATTTACATGAGCTTGAAGGCATTACTTACACCATAGTCTATACAAATTATACATACATACATATACCTTGGCTGTTTCCCCCTTTAATTGGGGGGTAGCCGACATCAAAAAAGGAAAACAGTTTGGGGAGAAGTTATTCTCCCCTCTACTCCCCCTCTTCTTTGACGTCTCACAGGAGGTTGGTACAAGGGGGGGATTCCTAGTCCCCCCGCCCCGTCCACTTTTAGTCGCCTTTTACGACACGCAGGGAATACGGTGAGGCTATTCATTATACAATACAGTATATTTTATCTCCTATTTTTTGAGTGTGACACCAGGACGGGCCAAACGAAAAATAAAGAAATAAATAAACCTGCCCTCATCGGGTCTGGACACGAATAAACCATAATGTACACAGAAAGAGAGATGGAGAGTGTTGTGACTTATCAGATGTGAAGGAATAATAAGAGATGTGTAACGTATATCCGTGAATACTCGGTGATAATGTAGGAAAAGAAATAGAACTGTAACTGAAGGCGGATATTTATTATTAAATTAATAGAAACAAATAACAAAATAACAGCTTAAAGCTGTTGTCTGATTAATAAATTGCGCACCACAACACCAGTCAAGTACATAAACAATGAAACTAAATAAAATTTCTGCAAATCGTGTCATAGCCACATACGGTATGTTGAAGGCATTTACAACAATCGTGCTATACTATATACAATTTATACAATACATACTATCTTACAAAATGCTTTGAAATACGAATTAAAAGATATTCCTAGTACAAGAAACATTTCGACCTCTGAACCCAGGTGGTACGTACGTACGTACAAGAGAATGGATCGTCGGCCTCACCCCCTCAAGTGTTTTCAGAACGTTTCACGACTGAATCTCTCTCTCTCTCTCTCTCTCTCTCTCTCTCTCTCTCTCTCTCTCTCTCTCTCTCTCTCTCTCTCTCTCTCTCTCTCTCTATATATATATATATATATATATATATATATATATATATATATATATATATATATATATATATATATATATATATAATCAAATAAGCACATTTCCATATGTGAATACATGAATATTTTGAACCCCGACAGGTATTCGAACATAGGACACATAATTATTGTGCCATGGCACTACCAACAACACCACAGAAGGTCTTAAAAGGGAAAAAACCTTAAAGCTGTATTTGCTATTCTAGGAATGAACGCATTCTGAGTGGCATTCAGTTAGAATGCATTTATTCCTAGTATAGCAGATAGAGATGTAAGGTTTGTTTCTCTTTTAAGACCTTCTGTGGTGTAGTTGGTAGCGCCTTAGCACAGTAATTATGTGTCCTAGGTTCGAATCCCAGTCGAGGTAAAAATTATTCATGTTTTCACATATGGCAATGTGCTTATTTGATCGTTGTTGGTGCTAAATGAGATTGAGATTTGAATTAAATGTGAAAACAAAGCCACGAGTGAGGTTTGGGGAAACTGTAATATTAACAGAGTGGCATTCAGTTATAATGCGCTCATTCCTAGTATAGCAGATATAGCTGTAAGGTTTGTTTCCCTTTTAAGACCTTCTGTGGTGTAGTTTGTAGTGCCTTAGCGCATCAATTATGTGTAGGTTGGAATCCTGGTCGGGGTAAAAATTATTCATGTTTTCACATATGGTAATGTGCTTATTTGATCGTTGTTGGTGCTAAATGAGATTGAGATTTGAATTAACTGTGAAAACAAAGCCACGAGTGAGGTTGGGGGAAACTGTAATATTAACAGAGTGGCATTCAGTTATATAATATGCTCATTCCTAGTATAGCAGATATAGCTGTAAGGTTTGTTTCCCTTTTAAGACCTTCTGTGGTGTAGTTTGTAGCACCTTAACACAGTAATTATGTCTCCTAGGTTCGAATCCCGGTTAGGGGAAAAATTATTCATGTCTATACATATATTAATGTGCTTCTTTGATTATTGTTGGTCCTAAATGAGATTGAGTTTTGAATTAAATGCAAAAATGAAGCCACAAGGGAGGTTGGGGGAAACTGTAAAATGAACAGAATTGGCATTCAGTTAGAATGCATTCATTCCTAGTATAGCAGATATAGCTGTAAGGTTTGTTTCTCTTTTAAGACCTACTGTGGTTAGTTGGTAGTGCCTTAGCACAGTAATTATGTGTCCTAGGTTCGAATCGCAGTCGAGGTAAAAATTATTCATGTTTTCACATATGGCAATGTGCTTATTTGATTATTGTTGGTCCCAAACGACATTGATTATTTTATTAAATGTGGAAACGAAGCCACAAGTGAGGTTGGGGGAAACTGTAATATGAACAGAATGGCATTCATGTAGAATGCGTTTATTCCTAGTATAGCAGACATAGCTGTAAGGTTTGTTTCCCTTTTAAGACCTTCTGTGGTGTAGTTGGTAGTGCCTAAGCACAGCAAGTCTGTGTCCTAGGTTCGAATCCTGGTTGGGGTAAAAATTATTCATATTTTCACATATGGTAATGTGCTCATTTGATTATTGTTTGTCCCAAATGAGAATGAGATTTGAATTAAATCCGAAAACGAAGCCATGAATGAGGTTGGGAGAAACTGTAATATGAACATAGTGGCATTTATTTAGAAAGTGTTCATTCCTAGTATAGCAGACATAGCTGTAAGGTTTGTTTCCCATTTTAGACCTTCTGTGGTGTAGTTGGTAGTGCCTTAGCACAGTATTTATGTTTCCATCTTCGAATCCCTGTTGGGGTAAAAATTATTCATATATATATATATATATATATATATATATATATATATATATATATATATATATATATATATATATATATATATACAGTGATCCCTCGTTTATCGTGGGGGTTTGGTCCCGGGACCGACCCCGATAGGTAGTAGGATTGCTCTATATACATAGGTACTTTACATTTATTTTTACCTTTACTGTATAAACCCTCCCTGCACTGTTAAAAACCCATCCTTTACTTTAATAATAACACCGTGCAAGTGTAAATTTATATGAAAGTGATAGGTAAACTTACCGTGAATGAGATGATGATGACGTGACATACTCATATACATAGCTATTTTACATTTATTTTTACCTTTACTGTATAAACCCTCCCTGCACTGTTAAAAACCACCCTTTACTTTATAAATAACAGCATGCGAGCGTAAATTTATATGAACGTGATAGGTAAACTTACCGTGAATGAGGTGATGATTACGTGTATAGACTCCAGAGGAAATTATGCCGCAGCCAATGACAGCTTTACGGCTGCTTTTTGCGAGAGAAAAACATGGTAATGGGGAGTTGCTGTCGCTGTTTCTTCTTTTGTTGGAAGATGGTCGTGTAAGGAATCATGGCATCGTCGAGAAGATTGCAGAAGGTAACCGAACGATCCATATTATTATCATATTCTTGCAAGAGTTGTTGGACTGCTTTCACATCTTCATACATGGCTGCCAGACGTTCAAGTGTAATACTAGGTTCTTCAATTTCTTCGTGCGTTTCCTCTGGTTGTTCTTCTTCTCTTCTTCGCTCGCTGATTTTGTCATTTCCTCCAAGTCTTCATCAGTCAAAGGCTGCAAGTGGCAGTCGATCAGTTAATTCACATCTGCATGAGTCATATCTTTAAAGCCTTCTCCTCCTAGCAATGCAGCCAAATTCTCAGCTTTCGCAACTGCAGAGTTATGGACTTCGTCAGGAGCGAATCCCTTGTAGTCGTAGATGACTTCCGGCCACAAGTTCTTCCAGCTGGCATTGATTGTGGCCGGCTTCATCTCATTGATTGCATTCTGAATATTTTGAAGGCATGTAGCAATCGTGTAGTTACGCCAGTAAGTCTTCATTGAGAA
>JAXCGZ010007647.1:47500-147500 GCA_037179515.1 Halocaridina rubra
GTCCGCAGAGCGTAGTTCGTTCAAGACCTGTTTGTAGTTCTTGCATTTTTCCATTGTTTTACCTTTCAGATAGCCCTTATTATGGTTCCTAAGAAAGTTAAAACGTTAGTGACAGTGGCGTCAAACACCCTAGACACATAAAAGTTGAAATGAAAAAAGAAATAATTTCTAAGCATGAAAATGGTGTTTGTGTTTCTGGTCTTGCCACGCAGTACAATATGGCAAAATCGACTATCGGTACTATTTTAAAGAGTAAAGAGATCTATAAGGCAGCTGACGAGGCTAAGGGAGTAAATATATTAATTAAGAAAAGGTCACAGGTAATACAAGAGGTGGAAAAGTTATTGTTACTGTGAATAAATGAAATCAGTTGGTTAGAAATAATATCAGCAAGGCCAAAATATACGCTAAATCTTTGCAAATCCCCCAAGATTTAGTAGCAAACTCTCTGAGTTCTAGTGGCACTATATTTGAGGAATTTAAAGCCAGAAGAAACTGGTTTGAACACTTTTGTCGACGAACTGGGATTCATAGCGTCATTAGACATGAAGAGGCTGCTAGTTCCAACCAAAAGGCAGCGCATTCTTATATGAAGGAATTTGATCATTTTATCGAGAATTAAGGTTATATCCCGCAACAACCCAGCCACTGAGGGGGGCAAGCCAGCCTCAAATTGGTGCCGGTCCCAAGCCCGGGTAAATGGGGAGGGTTGGCGGCAGGAAGGGCATCCGGCTATAAAAATTTTACCAAAACCAAAATATGGCCAGTACAGATAACGAGAATAGTCACCATACAAGGGCATTCCCCTTGGGCAACGCATTGGGGCTTCGCCTGACCCATCCGGAAAGACAGTAAGGGCTACCCAGTCATGGGCAGGCTGGGTTAAAGAGGCAAGCTCGAGGGAGAGTACCAGATGTGGTGCTGTGGGTGGCACTCTTAATGTGGGGACGAAGACTGGGAAGGGGCAAGAATTGGTGGATCTGATGGAGAGGAGGAGAATTGGAGTGCTGTGTGTGCAGAAGACCAGGTGGAAAGGAAATAAGGCGAGGGAACTGGGTGAGGGTTGCAAATTGTTCTATAGTGGAGCAATTGAGGAAGGGAGGAATGGTGTAGGAATAATACTATCCAAAGACCTGAAGGAAACTTACTTAGTTAGATTAGTCATGGTCATAGATTTTATTGCCAAATATTTAGTATACATACAAGAATAAATATGTACATTATATTCAGAGGCACTAGTCTGTTGAGCAAGAGCTCCTTGGCAGGCAGTTTAATATGCATGTCACATAATTTAAAGTATGACGGCAATAATTAACAAAAGCTCCAATATAGCAATCTCATACTTATCTTGTAATAAAGCAAAATAGTAGCCTGACCTTAACCTGGACATAATGATGCACCAATACTGTATTAATTATTAATCAACAGCTGCTTGATTTTGCCTAGTAAATAAATGCTGTTTGAGTTTCTTTTTAAATAAAGTTGTGCCAATTATTGTTTTTAAAACTTCTGGTAATGCATTCCAACTTTTGGGCCAAAACAGTGAATAGAAAATTTGTACAGGGTTGTTCTCGGCTGTGGGCATATCAAATCTATATTGCTACCTCTGGTTCCATTGTCGTATGACTATCTCACTGCTTGTCACCAATATGACGTATGTGGGTTACTATTCCACCGCGTGTCACCAGTTTGTCATGGTGTAATTCCACTTGATGACACCAGTTTCGTGAGATTACTATTTCACACAAGTTATAATTATGGTAGCGTGGTTGGTGAACATAGATCAGCTGCTTCTTTATATGCATTTATTTCTAGCTTACATACATATATGTACTCAGAGCTCCCATCACTACAGTTCCTGTCACGAATAATTCCAGATTCCCGCCCCCAAGGGGGAGGCTAGCTTAGCTGTGCTGCATCACGTCTGCTCCTGGCAAGGCCCGGTCTCTAACTGATGCTTTATAATTACTCATGGCGTTCTGTGGGGCATTCGAGGGCGTTGTGGCATCACTGCCACATTTAGGCATGTCTGAAATGCCTTGTGAAGTTATAGGCATCTTTAATATGCCTTACGACACCATGGTTGTGTTGAATAAATCTAAATAATTTTCTGTTATCATTAACATCACTGTATAATAATAAGACAGAAATATTGTATTAAGTAATTAAATTTAAGCAAGTTTAGCTCCTTGAATAAAGAGGATGTTGAGTCATATTTTCCACTAAATGTAATAGTTCTGATCAGTCTTTTCTGAGTTACAAATACATCCCTTACAATTGACGGCCAAGTACAACCCCAGATGGACAAACAGTATATAATATGAGGATAACACAGGGAATAGTATATGCTTTTTAAGGCCTCATTTGTTAGGTTATGGCGAATTTTATACAAATTCCACATGTCTTGGACAGTTTTGAGCAGACAGATTGAATATGATATTTCCAACTTAAATTTTCATAAATAATTACTCCCAAAAATTTCTTACAAGCAACTCTTTTAACTTTATACCCATTCATATTAACTTGACCAATATTGTGTACTACAGATCTATTTTGAAATAAGATATAGTCAGTTTTGGAAACATTTAGCTTTAATTTATTAACAGAGACCCAGTTGTTAAACTTGGTGTGAATAGAAAGACTGACAGAATTATGAGTTTAAAGCTGGGACTGGGAGAAACGGTAGTCAATGTGATATGTGTCTATGCCCCACAAACTGGTTGTACAGCGGAGGAGAAGGATGCATTTTGGGAGGAGATGGACCAGGAGCTTAGAATAATTCCTATAAGGGAGAGAGTAATTTTGGGAGGAGATCTAAATGGCCACTTGGAAATTGGGAGAGCTGGGATAGGTAGAGTTCATGGGGGATGGGGGGTGGGCAAGAAAAATGAGGGGGGAGAGAGAGTGATGGATTTTACAGTAGTATTTGATCTGGCATTGGTCAACACATTCTTTGAGAAAAAGGAAAACAGATTGATTACTTACAGTAGTGGTGGGAGGGAGAGCCAGATAGATTTATTGTTGTTTAGGAGAGACCATCTGAAGGAGATTAGCAACTGTAAAGTAATAAATGGGGAGAGTGTAGCAGTACAACATAGGATAGTAGTAACTGATTGCAGGCTCAGGAAATGTAGGAAAAGTAAGAAGCCGAAGATGGACCCAAAGATAAAGTGGTGGAGATTGAAAGATGCAGAGCTGAGAGCTATGTTTAAGGGAAGAGTGTTGGAAGCGATAAGGTTGCATGAGGATGTACAAGAATGGTGGACAGAGAATAGTAAGGTGATTTTGAGGGTTGGTGAGGAGGTACTTGGAAAGTCATCAGAAAGGAAACCCCCAAATGATAAAGAGTCATGGTGGTGGAATGAGGAAGTGCAAGAATGGGTGAAGAACAAGAAAGAAGCTAAGAAAGAGGCAGATTTATCAGGCCAGGAGCAGGATAAAGAAGAGTACAAGCAGGCAAAGAAGGAAACAAGGAGAGCAGTAGCAAAAGAAAAGGCAGATAAATTGAATGAAGTCTATGTAGAGCTGGAAACACCAGAAGGAGAGAAGAAAATATGGTGAATTGCCAAGGCCTGAGATGCTGCAACCAAGGACTTGACCCAAGTAAGACAAATAAAGGATAACCATGGAGTAGTTCTAGCAGAAGAGGATGAAATAAAAAGCAGATGAGAAACTTATTTTGAAGGATTACTAAATGAAGAGAAGCCAAGAGCAGTATTTGAAGTTGGACTTCCAAATGAAGCAGTTACAACAACAGTGGCTAGAAGAGAGGTAGAGCGGGCAGTAAGGAAAACGAAAAATGGAAAGGCAGCAGGACCTGATAAGATACCAGTGGAGGTATGGAAGAGTCTTGGAGAGGAAGGCATAGATATCTTGTGGGACTTAATGCAAAAGATATTTAGTCAGGAAAAGATGCCAGAGGAGTGGAGAGGAAGCCTAATCATCCCAATCTATAAAGGGAAGGGAGACATTCAGGAGTGTGGAAACTATAGAGGTATAAAGTTGTTAAGTCATACTATTAAGATATGGGAGAAGATCATAGAGAGGAGAATCAGAGAGGCAACGACAATTGGAGATGAACAGTTTGGCTCCATGCCTGGAAGAGGGACAATGAATGCCATATTTGCCTTGAGACAAATGATGGAAAAGCATCGGGAGAAACAGAAAGGACTGCATATGGTCTTTATTGACCTGGAAAAGGCATATGATCGAGTACCACGTCAAGAGGTGTGGAGGTGTATTAGAGAAAAGGGAGTCCCCGAGAAATATGTAAGAATCATCCAAGATATGTATGAGAGGGCAGAGGCAAATGTTAAGAACAGTGTGGGCTTGACAAAAGTCTCTCAGTAAATGTTGGTCTGCATCAAGGGTCTGCTTTGAGTCCATATCTACTTGATCTGGTCTTGGATGTAGTAACCCAGGGTATTAGAGATCAGTCTCCATGGTGTATGCTCTTTGCAGATGACATTGTACAGTGCAGCAACAGACGAGAGGTAGTGGAGGAGAAGCTTGAGGAGTGGTGAAGAGTGATGGAGGAGAAAGGACTGAAAATCTGCAGGAAGAAGACAGAGTACTTGAGGTTGAAAGATGATGAGGATGGGGAGGTCAATTTGCAGGGGGAGGTGTTGAAAAGAGTTGAAAAGTTCAAGTATTTGGGATCAACAGTAGCAGAGGCTGGTGAACTAGAGTCAGAAATAACCCACAGAATACAAGCGGGATGGAAGAAGTGGAAGAAAGTGTCTGGGGTGCTGTGCAACAGGAGAATAGAGATTAAGTTGAGGGGTAAAGTGTACAAGACAGTTGTGAGACCTGCGATAATGTATGGAGCAGAAACATGGGCAATAAAGAAGACACAAGAGAAAAAAACTGGATGTGGCAGAGATGAGGATATTGTGATGGATGTGTGGGGTGACAAGAAGCGATAAGATCAGAAATGAGGTAATTAGAGGTGCCTCAAAAGTTAGAGAAATATCAGATAAGATACAAGAAAGTAGACTAAGATGGTATGGTCATGTTGTTAGGAGGGATGAACAGTATATTTGGAGGAGAGTGATGGAAATGGATATACAGGGTAGGAGAAGGAGGGGGAGACCAAAGCGTAGGTGGATGGATTGCATCAAGTACGACCTGAGGTCTAAAGGTTTGTTGGGTAAGATACAAGAAAGTAGACTAAGACGGTATGGTCATGTCGTTAGGAGGGATGAACAGTATGTTTGGAGGAGAGTGATGGAAATGGATATACAGGGTAGGAGAAGGAGGGGGAGACCAAAGCGTAGGTGGATGGATTGCATCAAGTACGACCTGAGGTCTAAAGGTTTGTTGGGTGTTGAGATATGGGACAGAAACATATGGAGAACACTGGCCAGAAGCATCGACCCCACATAAAAGTGGCAAAAGATATAGACGAAGAAGAAGAAAAAGAAGCTCCCACAACAAGTTTTTAATTGTGCTAGAATGGGACTCTTTTGGAAGAAAATGCCCAAAAGAACCTATATAACCCAAGCGGAGAAGTCACTGCCTGGCTGAAAACCAATGAAAGACAGGCTTTCACTTTTCTTGTGCGATAATGCTAGTAGGGTCTGTAAGATCAAGCCTCTTTTAGTTTACCTCTCCGAAAATCCACGTGTTTTTAAGCGTAATAATGTGTTGAAGGCTAGCCTTCCAGTAATGAGGAGGTCAAATCCAAAGGCTTGGGTCACTTGGATTTTATTCCTAGAGTGGTTGATTGATGTGTATGCGCCAGCAAGAAAAATATCTTTAGGAAATTATTTGCCCTTAAGTGTCTCCTCATAATGGATAATGCTCCTGCCCATCCTCCAGGTGTGGAAGTAGATCTCGCTATACAGTATGACTTCATAAAAGTCAAATTTCTGCCTCCCAATACCACTCCTATCCTCCAGCCCATGAACCAGCAAGTAATTTCCAACTTTAAGAAGTTATATATGAAGGGTCTTTTTTCCATGTGTTTTGAGGTTCCCAATGACATGGATTTGACCCTTTGTGATTTCTAGAAGGACCCCTTTAATATCCTCCACTGCATTGGCCTCACTGAAAAAGGAGGTCTCATTTTGTACATTGAACTCTGCCTGGAAGAAACTTTGGCCAAGTTGTGTGATTGGCAGAGACTTTGAAGGCTTCAAAATTGTGGTCAAGTGCAAAAGTTTGGGCTTGGAGGTCAATGAGGAGACTGTGGAGGAGTTGGTGGAGGACCACAAAAAACATACCATGGATAAATTAAGTGAGTTGCAATGTGAACAGGTGAAGATTCTCCAAGAGGAGCAATCAGCGGAGGAGGGGGATGAGAGGGTAAAGGTGTCCAGTGAAGAATTGAAAGAAATTTTTAGTAACTGGAATGATGTGCAGGCTTTTATTGAGAATCATCACCCAGATAAAACTGCTTACAATAGAGTTGTGAACATGGTAAATGACAATGCACTGAATAATTTTAGATAAATTTACCAAATAAGAAAGAGACAAATTTCTCTGGATTGTTTCCTTGTGCCAGTAGGCAGGGAAGCAGCTTCCAAAAGATAAAAGAGAGATAAGAGTTCCAAAACTAGTTCCCCTCCTCCTCCTCCTACACCGCCATCCATGTATGCCAGAAACAATCATCCGCAAAGGTAAATACAGTACTGTATTTCTATCATTAATGTAATTTTCCTTTAACATAGTATATTGCATATAACCTGTATTATATTTCATGTTTTTACTGCCTCGACAAATTTTAAATTGAATATTTGTTGTGACTAGGAATGGATTAATTGAATTTACATGCTTTTCAATGGAAAGAATAAATCCAGCTCCAAAACAAACCGTCCCACAAACAAGTTTTGGGAACGGATTAAATTCGTGGGTTGGGGTCGCCACTATATATATATATATATATATATATATATATATATATATATATATATATATATATATATATATATATATATATATATATATATATATATATATATATATATATATATATATATATATATATAAATATATATATATATATATATATATATATATATATATATATATATATATATATATATATATATATATATATATATATATATATATATATATATATATATATATATATATATATATATATATATATATATATATATATATATATATATATATATATATATATATATATATGTGTTTGTGTGTGTTTGTGTGTGTTTGTGTGTGTGTGTGTGTGTGTGATTACCTAATTGTGATTACCTAATTGTGCTTACGGGAAAGAGCCCAAAGCTCGTATCTTCCCGTCTCCTCATCGGTTCCATTTTATACTTAGTGATACTTATCATACCTGTCCTTAAAACTATGGATTGAGATAACATTAACTACCTCCTCGCTTAGCCAATTCCAATTATCAACTACTCTTACACTGAAAAAGTATTTCCTTACATCCTGCAAAGAAGTTTTCTTACGAAGCTTCAAACTATGACCTCTAGTTCTAGAGCCTGCCATATCAAAAAATTTGATCCCTATCCACTCTATCATAACCATGAAGGAATTTAAAGACTGTGTGTGTGTGTGATTACCTAATTGTGATTACCTAATTGCGCTTACGGGAAAGAGCCCAAAGCTCGTATCTTCCCGTCTCCTCATCGGTTCCATTTTATACTTAGTAATACTTCTCATACCTATCCTTAAAACTATGGATTGAGATAGCATTAACTACCTCCTCGCTTAGCCAATTCCAATTATCAACTACTCTTACACTGAAAAAGTATTTCCTTACATCCTGCAAAGAAGTTTTGTTACGAAGCTTCAAACTATGACCTCTAGTTCTAGAGCCAGCCATATCAAAATATCGATCCCTATCCACTCTATCAAAACCATGAAGGAATTTAAAGACTGTCACCATATCCCCCCTCAATCTTCTAGCTTCGAGTGATGGTAAGTCTAATTCCCTCAGCCTCTCATCATAACTGAGATTGCGTATTTCTGGCACCAGTTTCGTGGCATGTCTTTGAACTTTTTCAACCATAGCTATGTGCTTTTTCAAGTGTGGATTCCAAAAGGGGGCTGCATATTCGACTTTTAGCCTCACATAGGTTACATAAATATTTCTGAACATTTCCTTGTCCATGTGAATGAAGGCTACCCTTACATTTGATAAGAATGCATATGCTGCCCTTACTATGCAATTTATATGTAGTTCTGGAGACAAATCTGCCAGTATGTTTACTCCTAGATCTCTCTCATTTTCTGTCTCTTGAAGTTGTACTCCAGCCACCGAGTAGTCAGGCTTGGGCCTTCTTGCACTTGTACCCATTCTCATTACCTCACATTTTGAAGTATTGAATTTCATTAGCCACTTTTCTGACCACTCATGCAGATTATTTAGATCCTCCTGAAGTTCTCTACCATTGTTCTCGTTTTTTACTTTCTTCACAATCTTTGCATCATCTGCAAACATATTCATGAATGAATTTAAAGACTCTGGTAGGTCATTTACATATACAAGGAGCAAAAGTGGCCCTAAAACTGAACCCTGTGGAACTCCACTACTAACTCTTCTCCATTCAGACACTGAGTGTCTTACTCTAACCCTCTGTTCCCTTCCTCCTAAGTAAGTTTTTATCCATTCCAAAACATTTCCACCTATTCTAGCCATTGATTGCAGCTTCCTAATAAGTCTCCCATGTGGAACAGTGTCAAACGCTTTCTGGAAGTCTAGGAATATGCAATCTGCCCAGCCCTCTCTTTCCTGTAAGATTCGGCTTACCTCATCATAAAATTCTAATAAGTTTGTTACTGTTGATCTACCTTCTCTGAAGCCATGTTGCCTCACTGACAAAAAGTTGAAGGATTCCACGTGAAGAGAGATATGTTTCCTTAGTAGTTTCTCCATAACTTTGCAAACTATGCTGGTCAAGGAAACTGGTCTATAGTTCAGAGCCGTATCCCTCCTTCCCTTTTTGAAAATAGGTATCACATTTGCTTGTTTCCAGCATCTTGGAATCTCCCCTGACTCCAGTGACTTTTTAAATATGATACTTAGTGCCACTGATATTGAGTTTGCGCATTTTTTAAGCACATGAGGGGATATGTCATCAGGACCTGTAGCTTTATGAACATCTAAATCCATCAACGCTTTGCATACCTCTGTGGCTGTAAGGTTGATGTTCTCTAATACTGGCCCTTGAGCTTCTATCTCTGCAATCTGAAGGGGTGGGGTATTTTCTACTTTAAATACTGACTGAAACTCCTTGTTCAATTCTTTGCAAATCTCTTCATCCGTCTCAGTGATGCTTCCATCTGCTCTCTTTAGCCTTAAAACCTGTTTTTTTACCTTCAGTTTTCCTCTGATAAAGCTGTGGAAAAGCTTGGGATTTTCTTTAGCCTTCCTGGTGATGTCACTCTCATAGTCTCTCTCTGCTTCTCTCCTTTTACTTAGGTAGTCATTTCTTGCTCTTTTGTAGGTTTGCCAGGCATTTATGTGTATGATTACCTAATTGTGTTTACGGGAAAGAGCCCAAAGCTCGTATCTTCCCGTCTCCTCATCGGTTCCATTTTATACTTAGTGATACTTATCATACCTGTCCTTAAAACTATGGATTGAGATAGCATTAACTACCTCCTCGCTTAGCCAATTCCAATTATCAACTACTCTTACACTGAAAAAGTATTTCCTTACATCCTGCAAAGAAGTTTTCTTACGAAGCTTCAAACTATGACCTCTACTTCTAGAGCCAGCCATATCAAAATATCGATCCCTATCCACTCTATCATAACCATGAAGGAATTTAAAGACTGTCACCATATCCCCCCCTCACTCTTCTAGCTTCTAGTGATGGTAAGTCTAATTCCCTCAGCCTCTCATCATAACTGAGATTGCGTATTTCTGGCACCAGTTTCGTGGCATGTCTTTGAACTTTTTCAACCATAGCTATGTGCTTTTTCAAGTGTGGATTCCAAAAGGGGGCTGCATATTCGACTTTTAGCCTCACATAGGTTACATAAATATTTCTGAACATTTCCTTGTCCATGTGAATGAAGGCTACCCTTACATTTGATAAGAATGCATATGCTGCCCTTACTATGCAATTTATATGTAGTTCTGGAGACAAATCTGCCAGTATGTTTACTCCTAGATCTCTCTCATTTTCTGTCTCTTGAAGTTGTACTCCAGCCACCGAGTAGTCAGGCTTGGGCCTTCTTGCACTTGTACCCATTCTCATTACCTCACATTTTGAGGTATTGAATTTCATTAGCCACTTTTCTGACCACTCATGCAGATTATTTAGATCCTCCTGAAGTTCTCTACCATTGTTCTCGTTTTTTACTTTCTTCACAATCTTTGCATCATCTGCAAACATATTCATGAATGAATTTAAAGACTCTGGTAGGTCATTTACATATACAAGGAGCAAAAGTGGCCCTAAAACTGAACCCTGTGGAACTCCACTACTAACTCTTCTCCATTCAGACACTGAGTGTCTTACTCTAACCCTCTGTTCCCTTCCTCCTAAGTAAGTTTTTATCCATTCCAAAACATTTCCACCTATTCTAGCCATTGATTGCAGCTTCCTAATAAGTCTCCCATGTGGAACAGTGTCAAACGCTTTCTGGAAGTCTAGGAATATGCAATCTGCCCAGCCCTCTCTTTCCTGTAAGATTCGGCTTACCTCATCATAAAATTCTAATAAGTTTGTTACTGTTGATCTACCTTCTCTGAAGCCACGTTGCCTCACTGACAAAAAGTTGAAGGATTCCACGTGAAGAGAGATATGTTTCCTTAGTAGTTTCTCCATAACTTTGCAAACTATGCTGGTCAAGGAAACTGGTCTATAGTTCAGAGCCGTATCCCTCCTTCCCTTTTTGAAAATAGGTATCACATTTGCTTGTTTCCAGCATCTTGGAATCTCCCCTGACTCCAGTGACTTTTTAAATATGATACTTAGTGCCACTGATATTGAGTTTGCGCATTTTTTAAGCACATGAGGGGATATGTCATCAGGACCTGTAGCTTTATGAACATCTAAATCCATCAACGCTTTGCATACCTCTGTGGCTGTAAGGTTGATGTTCTCTAATACTGGCCCTTGAGCTTCTATCTCTGCAATCTGAAGGGGTGGGGTATTTTCTACTTTAAATACTGACTGAAACTCCTTGTTCAATTCTTTGCAAATCTCTTCATCCGTCTCAGTGATGCTTCCATCTGCTCTCTTTAGCCTTAAAACCTGTTTTTTTACCTTCAGTTTTCCTCTGATAAAGCTGTGGAAAAGCTTGGGATTTTCTTTAGCCTTCCTGGTGATGTCACTCTCATAGTCTCTCTCTGCTTCTCTCCTTTTACTTAGGTAGTCATTTCTTGCTCTTTTGTAGGTTTGCCAGGCATTTATGTGTATGATTACCTAATTGTGTTTACGGGAAAGAGCCCAAAGCTCGTATCTTCCCGTCTCCTCATCGGTTCCATTTTATACTTAGTGATACTTATCATACCTGTCCTTAAAACTATGGATTGAGATAGCATTAACTACCTCCTCGCTTAGCCAATTCCAATTATCAACTACTCTTACACTGAAAAAGTATTTCCTTACATCCTGCAAAGAAGTTTTCTTACGAAGCTTCAAACTATGACCTCTACTTCTAGAGCCAGCCATATCAAAATATCGATCCCTATCCACTCTATCATAACCATGAAGGAATTTAAAGACTGTCACCATATCCCCCCCTCACTCTTCTAGCTTCTAGTGATGGTAAGTCTAATTCCCTCAGCCTCTCATCATAACTGAGATTGCGTATTTCTGGCACCAGTTTCGTGGCATGTCTTTGAACTTTTTCAACCATAGCTATGTGCTTTTTCAAGTGTGGATTCCAAAAGGGGGCTGCATATTCGACTTTTAGCCTCACATAGGTTACATAAATATTTCTGAACATTTCCTTGTCCATGTGAATGAAGGCTACCCTTACATTTGATAAGAATGCATATGCTGCCCTTACTATGCAATTTATATGTAGTTCTGGAGACAAATCTGCCAGTATGTTTACTCCTAGATCTCTCTCATTTTCTGTCTCTTGAAGTTGTACTCCAGCCACCGAGTAGTCAGGCTTGGGCCTTCTTGCACTTGTACCCATTCTCATTACCTCACATTTTGAAGTATTGAATTTCATTAGCCACTTTTCTGACCACTCATGCAGATTATTTAGATCCTCCTGAAGTTCTCTACCATTGTTCTCGTTTTTTACTTTCTTCACAATCTTTGCATCATCTGCAAACATATTCATGAATGAATTTAAAGACTCTGGTAGGTCATTTACATATACAAGGAGCAAAAGTGGCCCTAAAACTGAACCCTGTGGAACTCCACTACTAACTCTTCTCCATTCAGACACTGAGTGTCTTACTCTAACCCTCTGTTCCCTTCCTCCTAAGTAAGTTTTTATCCATTCCAAAACATTTCCACCTATTCTAGCCATTGATTGCAGCTTCCTAATAAGTCTCCCATGTGGAACAGTGTCAAACGCTTTCTGGAAGTCTAGGAATATGCAATCTGCCCAGCCCTCTCTTTCCTGTAAGATTCGGCTTACCTCATCATAAAATTCTAATAAGTTTGTTACTGTTGATCTACCTTCTCTGAAGCCATGTTGCCTCACTGACAAAAAGTTGAAGGATTCCACGTGAAGAGAGATATGTTTCCTTAGTAGTTTCTCCATAACTTTGCAAACTATGCTGGTCAAGGAAACTGGTCTATAGTTCAGAGCCGTATCCCTCCTTCCCTTTTTGAAAATAGGTATCACATTTGCTTGTTTCCAGCATCTTGGAATCTCCCCTGACTCCAGTGACTTTTTAAATATGATACTTAGTGCCACTGATATTGAGTTTGCGCATTTTTTAAGCACATGAGGGGATATGTCATCAGGACCTGTAGCTTTATGAACATCTAAATCCATCAACGCTTTGCATACCTCTGTGGCTGTAAGGTTGATGTTCTCTAATACTGGCCCTTGAGCTTCTATCTCTGCAATCTGAAGGGGTGGGGTATTTTCTACTTTAAATACTGACTGAAACTCCTTGTTCAATTCTTTGCAAATCTCTTCATCCGTCTCAGTGATGCTTCCATCTGCTCTCTTTAGCCTTAAAACCTGTTTTTTTACCTTCAGTTTTCCTCTGATAAAGCTGTGGAAAAGCTTGGGATTTTCTTTAGCCTTCCTGGTGATGTCACTCTCATAGTCTCTCTCTGCTTCTCTCCTTTTACTTAGGTAGTCATTTCTTGCTCTTTTGTAGGTTTGCCAGGCATTTATGTGTATGATTACCTAATTGTGTTTACGGGAAAGAGCCCAAAGCTCGTATCTTCCCGTCTCCTCATCGGTTCCATTTTATACTTAGTGATACTTATCATACCTGTCCTTAAAACTATGGATTGAGATAGCATTAACTACCTCCTCGCTTAGCCAATTCCAATTATCAACTACTCTTACACTGAAAAAGTATTTCCTTACATCCTGCAAAGAAGTTTTCTTACGAAGCTTCAAACTATGACCTCTACTTCTAGAGCCAGCCATATCAAAATATCGATCCCTATCCACTCTATCATAACCATGAAGGAATTTAAAGACTGTCACCATATCCCCCCCTCACTCTTCTAGCTTCTAGTGATGGTAAGTCTAATTCCCTCAGCCTCTCATCATAACTGAGATTGCGTATTTCTGGCACCAGTTTCGTGGCATGTCTTTGAACTTTTTCAAGCTTAGCTATGTGCTTTTTCAAGTGCGGATTCCAAAAGGGGGCTGCATATTCTAGTTTTGGCCCCACATAGGTTACATAAATATTTCTGAACATTTCCTTGTCCATGTGCCTGAAGGCTACCCTTACATTTGATAAGAATGCATATGCTGCCCTTACTATGCCATTTATATGTATTTCTGGAGACAAATCTGCCAGTATGTTTACTCCTAGATCTCTCTCATTTTCTGTCTCTTGAAGTTGTACTCCAGCCACCGAGTAGTCAAACTTGGGCCTTCTTGCACTTGTACCCATTCTCATTACCTTACATTTTTAAGTATTGAATTTCATTAGCCACTTTTCTGACCACTCATGCAGATTATTTAGATCCTCCTGAAGTTCTCTACCATTGTTCTCGTTTTTTACTTTCTTCACAATCTTTGCATCATCTGCAAACATATTCATGAATGAATTTACACACTCTGGTAGGTCATTTACATATACAAGGAACAAAAGTGGCCCTAAAACTGAACCCTGTGGAACCCCACTACTAACTCTTCTCCATTCAGACACTGAGTGTCTTACTCTAACCCTCTGTTCCCTTCCTTCTAAGTAAGTTTTTATCCATTCCAAAACATTCCCACCTATTCTAGCCATTGATTGCAGCTTCCTAATAAGTCTCCCATGTGGAACAGTGTCAAACGCTTTCTGGAAGTCTAGGAATATGCAGTTTGCCCAGCCCTCTCTTTCCTGTAAGATTTGGCTTACCTCATCATAAAATTCTAATAAGTTTGTTACTGTTGATCTACCTTCTCTGAAGCCATGTTGCCTCACTGACAAAAAGTTGAAGGATTCCACGTGAAGAGAGATATGTTTCCTTAGTAGTTTCTCCATAAATTTGCAAACTATGCTGGTCAAGGAAACTGGTCTATAGTTCAGAGCGGTATCCCTCCTTCCCTTTTTGAAGATAGGTATCACATTTGCTTGTTTCCAGCATCTTGGAATCTCCCCCGACTCCAGTGACTCCTTAAATATGATACTTAGTGCCACTGATATTGTGTTTGCGCATTTTTTAAGCACATGAGGGGATATGTCATCAGGACCTGTAGCTTTATGAACATCTAAATCCATCAGCGCTTTGCATACCTCTGTGGCTGTAAGGTTGATGTTCTCTAATGCCGGCCCTTGAGCTTCTATCACTGCAATATGAAGGGGTAGGGTATTTTCTACTGTAAATACTGACTGAAACTCCTTGTTCAATTCTTTGCAGATCTCTTCATCCGTCTCAGTGATGCTTCCATCCGCTCTCTTTAGCCTTAGAACCTGTTCTTTTACCTTCAGTTTTCCTCTGATAAAGCTGTGGAAAAGCTTGGGATTTTCTTTAGCCTTCCTGGTGATGTCCCTCTCATAGTCTCTCTCTGCCTCTATCCTTTTACTTAGGTAGTCATTTCTTGCTCTTTTGTAGGTTTGCCAGGCATTTATGTTTTTTCTCCTCCTATACCTTTTCCAGCATTTGTCTCTCCACTCCTTAGCTCTTTTACACCCATTATCGAACCATTTCTCTCTGGCATGAATTACACCTACTTTGGTGACAGGTATGCAGCAATCTACTATCTTCCCATATTTCTCACAAAAGATGTCATACATTTCTTGTACAGATTTGTTGTAAAATAAGGTTCTCCAGTCAATAACTGCAAAAAGCTCATTCATTTTGATGTAATCTCCTTTCCGATAGTTCCTCCTCATGTCCTCAGTGCCTCTACTCTCAGGAAGAATATCTTCAATGATATACTCCATCAACAACACACAGTGGTCACTCTTTCCAATTGGTGGTTCATACTCAATTTTTTCAATATCCAACACATTATCTGTGAACACTAGATCAAGTAGTGATGGCTCATCCTCACCCCTGGCCCTTGTTGGTTCCATTACATGTTGGTGTAGGAAATTCCCTTGTACGCAATCTAGGAATCTTGCCCCGAATGAGTCCTCACCACTGTGTGGGTCAAGATTTATCCAATCTATCTCTTTATGATTAAAGTCTCCCATAATCAAAATCCTACATTTTTTTCCCGTGCCATGTTAACAACTGAGTGTGTGTGTGTGTGTGTGTGTGTGTGTGTGTGTGTGTGTGATTACTTAATTGTGTTTACGGGAAAGAGCTCAAAGCTAGTATCTTCCCGTCTCCTCATCGGTTTCATTTTGTACTTAGTGATACTTATCATACCTATACTTAAAACTATGGATTGAGATAGCATTAACTACCTCCTCACTTAGCCAATTCCAATTATCAACTACTCTTACACTGAAAAAAGTATTTCCTTACATCCTGCAAAGATGTTTTGTTATGAAGCTTCAAATTTTGACCTCTAGTTCTAGAGCCAGCCATATAAAAATGTCAATCCCTATCCACTCTATCATAACCATGAAGGAATTTAAAGACTGTCACCATATCCCCCCTCAATCTTCGAGCTTCGAGTGATGACAAGTCTAATTCCCTCAGCCTCTTATCATAACTGAGATTATGTATTTCTGGCACCAGCTTCCTGGCATGTCTTTGAACTTTTTCAAGCTTAGCTATGTGCTTTTCAAGTGCGGATTCCAAAGGGGCTACATATTCAAGTTTTGGCCTCATATAGGTTACATGAATTTTTCTAAACATTTCCTTGTCCATGTGCCTGAAGGCTACCCTCACATTTGATAAGAAGGCATATACTGTCATTACTATGCCATTTATATGTATATCTGGAGAAAAATCTGCCAGTATGCTTACTCCTAGATCTCTCTCATTTTCTGTCTCTTGAAGTTGTACTCCAGCCACCGAGTAGTCAAGCTTGGGCCTTCTTGCACTTGTACCCATTCTCATTACCTTACATTTTGAAGTATTGAATTTCATTATCCACTTTTCTGACCACTCATGCAGACTATTTAGATCTTCCTGAAGTTCTCTACCTTTCTTCTCGTTTTTTTACTTTCTTCACAATCTTTGCATCATCTGCAAACATATTCATGAATGAATTTACACACTCTGGTAGGTCATTTACATATACAAGGAACAAAAGTGGCCCTAAAACTGAACTCTGTGGAACTCCACTCTTCTCCATTCAGACACTGAGTATCTTACTCTAACCCTCTGTTCCCTTCCTTGTAAGTATGTTTTTATCCATTTCAAGACATTTCCACCTATTCTAGCCATTGCTTGCAGCTTCCTAATAAGTCTCCCATGTGGAACAGTGTCAAACGCTTTCTGGAAGTCTAGGAATATGCAATCTGCCCAGCCCTCTCTTTCCTGTAAGATTCGGCTTACCTCATCATAAAATTCTAATAAGTTTGCTACTGTTGATCTACCTTCTCTTAAGCCATGTTGCCTCACTGACAAAAAGTTGAAGGATTCCACGTGAAGAGAGATATGTTTCCTAGTAGTTTCTCCATAACTTTGCAAACTATGCTGGTCAAGGAGACTGGTCTATTGTTTAGAGCCATATCCCTTCTTCCCATTTTGAAGATAGGTATCACGTTTGCTTGTTTCCAGCATTCTGTAGCTTTATGGACATCTAACTCCATCAGCGCTTTGCATACCTCTGTGGCTGTAAGGTTGATGTTCTCTAATACTGGCCCATGATCTTCTATCTCCGCAATCTGAGAGGGTGGAGTATTTTCTACTGTAATTACTGACTGAAACTCCTTGTTCAATTCTTTGTAGATCTCTTCATCCATCTCAGTCACACTCCCCAATTTACGAACGAGTTACATTCCAGGAGTCCGTTTGTAAGAAAAATTGTATGTAAATTATTATAGGTTTAATAAATGTACTGTACAGTACATACATATGCAGTACAGTGGCAACACACTGGCTTCACGTTCATGAGGCTAGCGATTGGTATCCGTCCAAGACCAAGAGTTTAAGTTGTTTACTGGGATGTTACTGCTGTTGCTGGGCACCACAGTGGGGGATTTGGGCTTGTCCCGGCTGATGTTTTGAGGAGTACCTTAGAGGGATATCAGAACTGAAGCCTGGCAACTTTTACATTTACCTTTAAAGACACATAACTGCTACAGAAGCTCCCTTACTTATGAACAACTGAGTTACAAATATTCACAGATACAAATAAAAAAACTACCCATTATCTACCCATGTATTAATGTATGCATTACTGTACTGTACTGTTTTATTACATTATAATAACTGCATTTATATTCATTGATACTGTATGCTTTATGGTTTATGTAGTAGTTAAGTGTCTTTTGGCTATGTACTGTACAGAACTGCATATGTGTGTTGTACATTTTTTCTTTTACCGGCAAACAACTTACGAATAATTCTACTTACGAACAGACTTCTGGAACCTAACTCATTCATAAGTTGGGGAATGTCTGTATATAAAGCATAAAGTTTGTTCCGGTTTTACGTCACAGACTCCCATTTTTACCAAGGGCTAGGATGGTTGTCTTCATGTGAAGGATTTGTTTTGGCAGATGTAATCCTTACCCTGAATGCATGCCCTTGCTAACCTCAGACCGTGACGGGGTGTGAACCATCGACCTGATGCCTCAAAGTCGCGGACGCTACCGCTTGAGCCACGGTGACTACGTAAAGCATATAGTATGCAGTGTTAATGAATTTTAATGCAGTAATAATAATGTAATAATACAGTAATACATACATTAATGCATGAGTAGATAATGGGTAGGTTTTTGTTCGTATCTGCGAATGTTCATAACACGGTCATTCATAAGTAGGGAAGCATCTATATATATATATATATATATATATATATATATATATATATATATATATATATATATATATATATATATATAGTAATCTCTCGCTATTTCGCGGTTCACCTATCACGGATTCAGTGCATCGCGGTTTTTTTTTGGAAAAAAAATAAGATATGATTATTGTGACACCAGGATGGGCCAAAAAATGATAAAATAAGACAGCCTTTATCAGGCTGTAAGGAGAAAAAGAGATGGAGAGTGTAATGACCTGTCAGATGTGAAGGGATTATAAAAGATGTGTAATGAATATCCAGTTCTCTGCTGGGTTTTAATATACCTCTGCATTACTTTCATGATGTCTATTCCAATAATGCTCTTTAGACCTTATTATTATTATTATTATTATTATTATTATTATTATTATTATTATTATTATTATTATTATTATTATTATTATTATTATTATTATTATTATTATTATTGGGGATAATAATTTTCCTTTGATGATGATTGTGGAGATTATTATTATTATTATTATTATTATTATTATTATTATTATTATTATTATTATTATTATTATTATTATTATTATTATTATTATTAAGGGCTCATCATTGTCTGTACATCTGTTGGTTTATTTACTTTAATAACAGTGTACAGTGCCCCTCCCTAGTTTGCTGGGACAAAAAGAGTGTGGGGGTTGGGTAGAATAGAATGTTGGAGAGAGAGAGAGAGAGAGAGAGAGAGAGAGAGAGAGAGAGAGAGAGAGAGAGAGAGAGAGAGAGAGAGAGAGAGAGAGAGAGAGAGAGAGAGAGATCTTTAATTAACTCTTGTTCATTCAACCAAAACTACATTATTTATTGTAAAAATGATGGTTTAATTACAAATTCGTAATAATACTAATAATAATAATAATGATAATAATAATAATAATAATAATAATAATAATAATAATAATAATAATAATAATAATAATAATAATAATAATAATAATAATAATAATAATAATAATAATAATAATAAAAATAATAATAATAATAATAATAATAATAATAATAATAATAATAATAATAATAATAATAATAATAATAATAATAATAATAGTAATAATAATAATAATAATAATAATAATAATAATAATAATAATAATAATAATAATAATAATAATAATAATAATAATAATAATAATAATAATAATCTCCACAATCATCATCAAAGGAAAATTATTGTTGCCAATAATAATAATAATAATAATAATAATAATAATAATAATAATAATAATAATAATAATAATAATAATAATAATAATAATAATAACAATAATAAGATCTAAGGAGAATTTTTGGAATAGACATCATGAAAGTAATGCAGAGCTATATTAAAACCCGGTAGAGAGCTGGAAATTCATTACACATCTTTTATAATCCCTTCACATCTGACAGGTCATTACACTCTCCATCTCTGTTTCTCTTTACAGCCTGATAAAGGCTGTTTTATTTTATCATTTTTGGCCCATCCTGGTTTCATAATCATCTTTAAAAAAAAAAAAAAAAATTTTTTAGGTATTCCTACTTCGTGGATATTCACCTATCGCGGCCGGTCCCAGGAACCGAACCCCCACGATAAACGAGGGATTACTGTATGTATATATCGATTGCCTCGGAGGTACTTTTCTGCCATCCTCCTCCTCTTCTACTGCTTAATGCGATCGAATATTATGAAGATAATGGAAAAAAGCATTAAGAACAAACAGCAAACTAACTTTTCATGTAATATCAGCAAGATAATTACAGTGTGTATTCATTAAACTGTGGTTAACAAGAGTCATTTGCAATGCCAACAGGGCAAAATTACTTATTGATTATTTGCAGTTTATAGCATAAAACACTTTAGTTAAATTATTAATTATTTGCAACATAGAGCGAATAATCATTTTATTTACAAGTATTGACGTAAAACACTTTATTTACGATGATAGGGAGGTGTGAAATTAAATTAGAATTTGTTAGAGGAAGAGATAGATTTTACGTGATAATGATGGCAAAATTTTTACTTTGAAATCACAATGATCGAAATTTCTTATTAATGCACATAGGCGGTAATTTCCAGGTCAAGGAACTAAATTTGGCAAAGGATATTTCAGTTAGGTAATTTACAAAAGTGTGTTTTGTATGGAAATGGAACTGAGAAAAATATCTTAGGATTTGACCAGTAACACATTTAACTAGTGACGAATTTCATCAGTTTTTCAAATTTCCAATTTGCTTGACCAACGAGCTTTATCATACACTATCTCTCACCTTGTTTGTGCCAAACGAATTCCCGTGAAGATGCCATGTAAAAAAGTTTGAAGTAAACATGACTGCTGAGGCAAGATCTTGCCTCTGGGATGTTTGGCCGCCAAATGAGAGTGATCAAGAGCCCCATTTAGTGATGTCATCCTTCGGCCAGCCTGTAGGGTATATATTCACAGCAGTAAATCGTCCCCCAATGGTTTTTTTTACTATAATGGTGGTCCCTGGCAGGCATTTATGGCAGAGATGCAAGGGAGAGATAGTATTTTAGGTGCAACAAGCGGAAACAATCAACAGAAACAAGAAATATTTATTGGCGAAATACCTGCAGGTTATCTTTGTGTTGCAGGAGAAAGAATTTTAAATATTTAAATAGTAAAGAAGCTACTGAAATGCATCTAGACAGGGTAATGACATATCAGCAGGGTCAAGTTTACAAGAAAATTATCATTAAGAGAAATTTTTATAATGTAAAAAATTTATCAGCAAAGGCAATTTTATAATAAGAAAATGCTTAAACAACGTATCTAACAGACTTGGTAGAATTATGTCATCGTTCATGAGAAAAAAGAAAAAGCAGAAAACAGAGAAATAGGAGGAAGATTTCTATATTGGAATCATGCTTTCTACACGTACAAGAATATTAAACAAGATATATTTAAAATTAGTGCTATTTTGAAATATAGGTTGTAAATAATCATAATCTGCAAAATGCAGGGAATGAGATTTTTATTTTCTTAGTAAGAAAAGAGTACAGCCTCTGGTGACATTGAGCAAAACACTCTGTCACAAGAAGACTTACTGAAGAAACGGAAAACCTTTTAGCAATTTGAATGGAACACCACTTGCAATGTTGAGTAAGATTGTCTCTTATTCCTTCGCATTCTGATCCTTAAGATGCCTCCTCTCCCTCTTCCTCCTCCTCTGCTCTCAAGCTAAGGAGAAAGTAAAAACCACTAAACTTTACATCATTGCATACATCACCTCAAACCTTCACTGCCAGTTTACTATAAAAAGGTTGGCACTGTACAATAGTTTACTGTTTGTACTATTACAATGTCTCATTATTATTGTACATGTTACAATTTATAATATGATTTTTGTTTTACGGCTTTCAAAAAATATTTGTGCTCTTACAGCACAATAACCCATCCTGTGGCCAACTAGTTCTTATACTGCCTCCTCTTCCTCTTCCCCCTCCGCAATTCTCAAGCAAGTGGGAATGTAGAAGCCACTAAATTTTATCTTGTTGCATGCATCACCTCAAATCATTAATTCCAGTTTAAGAGGTTTTTGCTGCACAGTAGCTTACTGTATGTACTATTACAATGTCATATTTCCGTACGTATAATAGTTTATTTATATGATTCATGCTTTATTGCTTATTAACCTTGATATTTGTTATTATCAATAAACATTATGTTCTCTCTTACATCATCACCAACTTTTGCTACCTGTTTAGAAGTTGTTACTGAACAGTATTATTGCAATTTGTTAATATGATATATGTTTGATGATTTATTAAATGAAATACTGTTTTTACGATAATAAAACAAAATTATAATACGTAACTCTGCGAATCCTTAGCATCTGTCAAAGATGATTATTATTAAAGTACACCAGGTATTACATTATTATATATCTACCTTGGCTGTTTCCCTCTTTAATTGGGGGGTAGCCGACATCAAAAAAGAAAACAATAAGGGGAATACTTTGCTCCATGGACAATGACGAGGGAGCTAGAGACCGTTCAGATGGCGCTGCCAGAGTGCCACAGCCCACCCTCCCGGTCTCCTCCACAACCTGTGTCGCAACACAACTGCCAACTCCCTTACCGCCCCTACCACAAGGCTACCTCTGTAAGATGCAGCCCCGTGGTAACAGCAGATGCCCATCAGAGCTGTGTCACAATCGCTCGCCACTCATTCCTATTCCTAGCACGCTCGCTTACTTCCCTCACATCCATCCTCCTATCATTCAGGGCTCTCCTTACTCCATCTATCCACCCAAACCACGGCCTCCCTCTAGCATTTCTCCCATCAACTCTCGCATTCATCACCTTTTTCAGCAGTCTTTCATCATCCATCCTTTCCACATGGCCAAACCATCTCAGAACATTCATATCTACTCTGGCTGCAATTTCTCTCCTCACACCGTTCTTGCTCTCACCACTTCATTCCTAAACCTATCCAACCGAGATACACCAATCATACTTCTCAGGCATTTCATCTCAAACACATTTAGTTTCTGTGTCTCACTTACTTTCATACCCCATAACTCTGATCCATACATCACAGTTGGCACAACCACTTTCTCATGAAAAACTTTCTTAACATTCATTTCCAACCCTCTATTCTTCATCACTCCTTTCAATGCACACAACACTTTACATCCTTCATTCACTCTGTGACACACATCCGCTACCACTCCACCATTTTCAGCTATAACAAAGCCTAAATACTTAAACTGATCAATTTCCTCAAGTGTCTCTCCATTCAACATAACATTCAATCCAGCACCATCCTCATTTCGTGTACACCTCATAACCTTACTCTTTCCCACATTCACTCGCAACTTCCTTCTCTCACACACCATTCCAAATTCTGACACTAGCTGACACAGCTTCTCCTCTGAATCTGCCACCACCACAGTAGCATCTGCAAACAGCAACTGATTCAGCTCCCACTCGTTATCATCCCCATCTACCATTCTCAAACCTCGACCATACACTCGCTCTTTCACCTCTCTTACGACTCTATCAGTATACAAATTGAGCAGCCATGGTGACATCACACATCCCTGTCTCAGTCCAACACTTACTGGAAACCACTCTCTCACTTCATTCCCTACCCTAACACAAGCTCTACTGCCCTCATGCAAACATTTCACTGCATGCAGCAATTTGCCATTAATTCCATATAATCTCAAAACATTCCACATTGACTCTCTATCAACTCTATCATATGCTTTCTCCAGATCCAAAAATGCAAAATACACATCCTTACCCTTAGCTAAATATTTCTCACATAACTGCCTAACCATAAAAATCTGATCTATACAACCTCTACCTCTTCTAAAACCACTCTGCACTTCTGCGATTACATTTTCTGTCTTATCCCTAATCCTATTAACCAGTATCCTACCATACACTTTTCCTACCACACTCAACAAACTTATACCCCTAAAATTACTGCATTCATACACATCTCCCTTACTTTTGTACAAGGGCACTACACAAGCAATCACCCATTCCACTGGCACCATTGACAGCATAAAGCATATATTAAACACTTTCACTAACCATTCCAACGCAGTCACACCCCCTTCTTTCAGCATCTCCTGTGGGAAGGTATTACAATATATTATTATTATTATTATTATTATTATTATTATTATTATTATTATTATTATTATTATTATTATTATTATTATTATTATTATTATTATTATTATTATTATTATTGTTATCATTATTATTATTATTATTATTATTATATTATTTACAACAAATAATTTGTTTTATTACAGAAAACGTAACTCAGTATCACCTCACCAGCTCTCATCCATAACCACTAAACCTACCCTGAAATTTTTAAGTGGAACAACCCATGTATTAATGTATGTATTACTGTCCTTTATAACATTATTATTGTATTAAAATTCTGTGGTTTTGTGAAGACAATAATTTTCGTTTATGATTTTGTATAACTTGGATATGGTGACACTGTTTGGCAACACTTTAAACGGGATGTTGTTTACAGTTCTCGGCGGATGTTTGGGGGTGAAGAGCAGTGCTTGTGGAGTTGTTGAGTTGGTTGAGTTGTGTGATGGAATTGCTTTATTGGTTGAGTTGTGAGATGGAATTACTGTATTACTGAGTTGTGGAGGCTTAGCGGGAGCTCCCAGTGTAGGTGTTGATTTCTTTTTGTATGTGGCGGTTTGGAGAAAGGGGCAAGAAATCGGGTTTTGTACAGTTGTGAATGAGCTTTTAACTTCCAACACGTGCAGGTAGAGTTAAATTGAGGTAAGTGATATACATTACTTTTTTTCTAACTCGACCGCAAGCTATCTAGGCTGACTAAAATCATTATGGCTGGAAAAGGCAAATTGTGTGGTGAAATGATGAAATAATTTTATGGCTAAGGTGATGTGGTTGCCTGGCTAAAAAAAAAGGCCAAGCTGGTTGCCAGATTAGTGGAAATTAAGGATTTAGCCAATTTTATACCTTTTCACCTGAAAGGAGATACTTTGCCTCTGTATCTCAAAATGAATGGTGATGATCAGCTAGATGCCAGAAGATCGAGAGCAGATTGAGCTTGGCCTGCTCACATGGGATGTTCGAAGCCTATAGAAAGCTTAGGAAGACACACTGGACAGGTGAGCAAGGATGTTTTTGCAAATGAGATCAGGTAGTTAGCAGGACTGGCAAGATGGAAGGGAAAGGGTCTGGAGCAGGCCATGAAGCTGGCATTTGTGACTGGTTTCCCAAATCGGATCTCCATGGAACTTCACCAGACAAAGGATGTTGAAACAGTAGATATCACTAAGCTAATTGCAAGAGCTAGAGTGCTAACATCAGGTGGTGGGGGTCAAGAAGTTGCAGCAGTTGTGACCAGAGGACCTTCATTGATGGTACAAAAGCAAAGGTCTCAGTTGCCGGGGGTCTTGCCATCACAAGGGCAGCAAGGAGGCAGGAAAGGAGAAAATAATATGCTCGAGGGTTGCTGTTACAGGTGCAGTGGGCCTCTTATGGCAAGAGAGTGCAAGGAGCCATGACCACCAGTAATGTGCTTCAAGTGTGGGAAGGAAGGTCATATTGCAAACCATACGAGCAGAGAAATGGGCAAGGGGGAGCTGTTGCGCCAGAAGCTACCCCCTCAGACAACTAAAGGCGTTTCCACCTTCATTACCAGTGATCAGTGTTAGCATGTGAGGAAGGAAGGTGAGGGCACTTGTCAATTCAGGTTGTTCCATCACAGAATGTGCTTCTCAATTGGTGGGGAAATGCACAGCAAAGTTAGAAGGGTTAGTAACGGTGGATGGAATACAGATTGAATGAGAAAGCAGTAAAAAGATAGAGTTTACAGTGCAAGGAATACACTTGAGAACTACAGCAATTGTGATTGCTAAGGTGATAACTAGCATAGATGTAGTAATGGGAATGGATATGATTAACAGACTTGGTGGTGTGACAATTCGTGATGGATTTGCAGTTTTTGGCAATGTGCCGGCACCAGTGAACATTTCGCATGTAGCGAGAGGCAGGAAAAGGTGTGCAGTGACAGTTGTGAATGCAGGGCTGGAAAGGGTGGCGGGAGAAGTAAAAGCCAAGGAAGATAGGAAGTTGACAGGAGAGCTAGCCACAGAACAGAAGGCCAGTTTGTGCAAGATCGTGGACAAGGATTTCATTGCAGAGTTTGACGGTACTAAGTGGGTGGTGGAGTGGTATTTGAAGGAGGGGCTGCTGGTGTTAAAAAACAAGGTGGGCTGCTATGAGAGTGCAATACGAAAGCATGTTAGGAAAGAATTTGACCGAGAGGTGGAGAGGTAGATCGATGAAGGTATACTGGTGCCATGGGGGATGGAAGTTGAATGTGGAGTGCTACCATTGATGGCGGTGGTTCAGCCAAACAAGAAAAAAATTCGGCCAGTACTGGACTACCGCGAAAATAACCAAAATGGTAAGTCTCACACTGGAGCTGACGCTACTGATATATGCAGTGAGATGCTGAGAGAGTGGAGGCAGATGAGTGGGGCCTCTGCTATAGTTGATCTGAAGTCGGTTTACCTGCAAGTCAAAGTTTCAGAGAAGCTTTGGAAGTACCAACTTGTGAATTATAGAGGAAGGGCATACTGTCTACTGAGGCTGGACTTCGGACTAAGTTCAGCACCAAGAATCATGACCAAGATCATCAAGACAGTATTAAGCAATAGGAAAGGGATGGAAGCGGCCACAAATTTGTATATAGACATTATACTGATAGAAGAGACCAAGATTAGCGCATCGGAAGTTGTGGAGCAGTTGCGTCTGTATGGGCTGGCTATGAAACTACCTGAACCACTAGAAGGGGGAACTGCTTTGAGTCTGAGATTGGAAAGAGGGAAGAATGGTGAGCTCGTTTTCCGTACGGGTAATGAGATTCCGGAAGTGCAGCAAGGAGAGAGCTGTTTTCTATTTTGTGAAAAATTGGTGGGCCATTATCCTGTGGCAGGTTGGTTACGGGTAGCTTGTAGTTACATAAAGAGGAGAGCAGAGGGCATCACATGGGAAGACAAGGTTGGGCAGCAAATGATGGAGATGCTGCAAGAGATTATAAGGAGAGATTGACAATGAGACCATGGGAGTCAGTCTAGCTGTGAAGTGTGGACTGCGAGATGTTGAGGTGAAGACGGACTCGGCGACAGTATTTGGTTGGTTGAGATCGACTAACAGCATAACACAGGATTCGGATGAAGGGAGCCTCGGAAATGATAGTTAAGCATCGCTTGGGAACCTTGTGAGAGAACCTATGTTTTGTGCCGTTAGAGAAGAACAAGGCAGATTTGTTAACTAGGGTGAGGAAGGCCTGGTTAGGAGTTCCGGAAGAGATGTCAGAAAAGGTCAGATTGTGTTGTGCAGGAGTGCCGAGTGTGGAGGAATTACATCAAATGCATCACATGGAAGTCGATAGGACTGTTTGTAGCAAGAAAGATTGATCCAGGAGTCACAAGAGACAAGGTCCGGCAAGTGATTAGGCACTGCAAGAAGTGCCAGTCGATCGATCGTCCGCCAGTTGTGCATGAGGCCGGGGAACTTAGGGTGGAAGACAACTGGAAGAGATTGGCGGTTGATGTAACACACTACAGGCAAGGTTTGCATTTGTCTATGGTTGACTGCAGACCAGGCAGAGTGGCCAGTTGGAAAGAGCTAAGAGCAGAAAATGGAGAGGAAATTGCAGGAGTGTTGAATGGGTTGTTTTTAGAAAGGGGGCCTGTTGATGAAGTATTGGTAGATAGCAGTACAGCCTTTAGATCACAGGCTTTGAAGGAGATGCTTGACAAATGGAATATCAACCGCAATTTTAGAGCTGCGTATCGGCTTGGTGGGAATGGAATTGTGCAGCGACATCATTGAAAAATCAAGGCCATGGCGGAGAGGGCTCAGGTGTCGCCGTTGGAAGCAGTCTTCTGGTATAATATGTCCCCTAGGTCGGGTCAGGATGAAGGAACTGTGCCACAGAAAGTTGTCTTCAAGTATGAGTGGCGACATCCAAGCAAGGTACCAAAGACGGATAAAGGCGACAAAGGTGCAGGTTCCATCAAGATTAGAGATGAGGTGTGGGTAAAGCTGCCAAACTAAAGATGCATGTTGCAATGGGGAAGAGGTACGATGACCAATGTGAATTCCTGAAATAATGTCTCAGTAGATGGGATGCCTCAGCACGTTCTGGATATTAGGAGAGTGGTGGACTCGTTTACTGAGGATGAAGGGCTAATTGCAGAACAGGAGAATGAAGTTCCACGGCGGCCGAATCAAGAAAGACAACGACCAGAGTGGATGAGATGTTATATGAAGGGATCGTCAAGCAGGGAAGAGCACTGAGAAATGGGTGGCCATCTCATGGTGGAGGGAGTTGGTGGCACTCTTTGTGATCTTAAGAACACGGGGGCATGTGGTTTTGTGGAGACAATAGTTTTCGTGTATGATTTTGTATAAGTTGGATCTGGTAACACTGTTTGGCAACACTGTAAACGAGATGATGCTTACAGTTTTCGGCGGACGTTCAGGGGTGAAGAGCAGTGCTTGTGGGGTTGTCGAGTTGGTTGACTTATGTTATGGATTTGCTTTATTGGTTGAGTTGTGAGATGGAATTGCTGTATTATTGAGTTGTGGAGGCTTAGCACCAGAGCACTATGTTCTTAGAAGCAATACCAATCCCTGATATGTCTGCTGCAACAGTGGCTTTTGCTGTCATTAATGATTGAATTTCTCGTCTTGGAGTGCCTTTGTATGTTGTACAGATAGAGTTCCACAATTTAAATCTTTTTTTCAGCAGCATTCCTCTATTATTGGATTTCATAGATTACGGACTACTTCATATCCTCCCCAATCTAATGGTATGATTGAAGGACCCCATCATATCTTAAATATATCTTTGATGGCCCCTACAGATTATTGACTTGTTTCCTTTCCATTTGTGCTTTTAGGTTTGCAATGTATTTCTACAGAGTCTGAAGTTTCTCCCTTTACTTTGGTAATTAGCAGTATGCTACTTAGTTCAAAACTTATGATAACTTCCCAACCCAGTTAGAACCAACAAAAAGAAATTATATCATAATTAGTGAGGAGAATGCAACAATTATATTTTCCTTAATGTTCCTCTGGTTACCATCAGGAATGTTCTAGCAAACCATAAGTTTCTAAGGATCTTGAAACTTGTTTATATGTTTGGGTTAGAGTGGATCAAGTCCATTGCCTGTTAGAGGCGCCATACTATGGTCCACTTGGGATTGTTTAGCGTAGTGATATTTCATTTTAAGACAAATTCCAGGAGATTTAACCATTGTTTTTGTAGACAGGCTGAAACCAGTCTTGCTGCTGAGTGCAGTGGCAAAAAGAATCTCTTCGAACCAGCTTGAGGAGTTGAATTTGGAACCTCCTGAGTTTGTTCACTCTCTGACGAGAGTGAACAAACTGGAACTTGTTCTAATAATATTGTGTCTCAGTGTAACAAATTCTAATTTATATGATAGCTCCTCTCTTGTAGAAGACAATAATTCACAGAATAATATTGTACCTCATTCTGCCATTACCAGGTCTTCTCATCAGGTTCAATTCAGTCAACATCCAGAATATATATACCATTGATTTTGTGTTGGTGTGTTTTATTTTTAGTTGATGAAATTTTAGTGTACTCCTTTACTGGCGGGGGAGTGTTGTAGTGTTATGGCAAAGAATACTCCCTAAATGGCTCATTAGCATTGTATATGAACATCACGTGAGCCTTTATTCCTATATCATACTGTATACTGTGGAGTTTTGTAAGTATTACTGCAGAGAATGCAACATTATTATTATTATTATTATTATTATTATTATTAGCCTGCTGGCTAGTACAGTGGTAACGCGCTGGCTTCGCATTCATGAGGTCAAAAGATCGGTTCCCGTCCAAGACCGAGAGTTTAAGCTGTTTACTGGCAGGAACTGCTGTGGGTGGACACCACAGTGGGGGGTTGGGGCTTACCCTGGCTGACGAATACCCATTGTATTGAAATGGAAATAAAGTATTATTATTATTATTATTATTATTATTATTATTATTATTATTATTATTATTATTATTATTATTATTATTATTATTATTATTATTATTATTATTATTATTATTATTATTATCATTATTATTATTACCAAGCACCACCCAACATGAGTCACCCAGTAACAATCACCTACTACAAGACATCCATACAAACCACCCACCACGAACCATACATGAAAAACCACCCACCAAATACTACTCACCATCATCCACCCACTACACACCACCTACCATGAACTACCCAACACCAACCACCCACTAAGATCTAACTGCACCCGACCACAACCAAGATCACCACCACCATAAAGAACCACCCAACACAAGCCTCGAACCACATACCAAAGACCACCTATCACGAACAACCCACAACCAACCACCCAAAATAATCCAACACCACTTATCCAGCACTAAGACAACAGCAACCATTGGTGGTAGGTGGTTGTTACTGGGTGACCAAGATCACCACCACCATTAAGACTCATGAACAGGAGTCATTCAGTAACAACCACTTACCAGAAGACACCATAGTCAAATTTTAAGTTAAGATGTGTGTTACCAGAAAAGAGATAAATTGAGTCACTAAATAGCACTTATATGGAGATATAAAAATTCTGTGTGAAGCTTACATAAAAGATTTTCACTCTTTTTTTCTCTTTCTCTTCTTCTTTCTCTATTCTGTGAGAGGGAGAACATAAAAATGAGGCCATCTCTGTCCCAAACCTCTCCCACCCATAGGTCGGGAGGAGGGGTAGCTATCAGGAGACTAAAACAGAAAATCAAGGATTCAGAGGCAATGGTTATAAGACTTGATGAAAAAATTCGGAATATGGATGGAGAAATGAAAGAAAATGAAACACTCAGAGAGGAAATAAGATCTTTGGGGGAAGCAAATAAAGCACAAGGGCAGGAGAGAATGGAACTAGAAAAAAGAATAAAGAAGCTGGAAGGGGAAAAGAGTCAACTAGAAACTAGAATTTCTAAACAAGAAGATAAAAACAAACAGCTGAATGACAACCTAAAGGAATTAGATGTTAGTTCACTGCTCTCTTCTGAGAGAGACGAGATTGCTGCTTGGAATATCCAGATTAAGGAAAACATTGAAGAGTTTAGAAAAGAGCTCCAGGAGCTGAATATGAAAAATGATGCCATGAAAACTTCCTTTGCTGATGCACTAAAGGGGAATGTGGAAGTAAAAGAGGCTGTAAAGGTGGTGGCACCGGAAAACATACATACAGTTGACTATAAAGAGACAGTAATCGAAAAAATGAAAGACGTTGTGATGGAAAGGGCAAATCCACTCATCAAACAGGCACTTGATAAAGAGAAGACATTGGTAATCTCAGGCATAAGCGAATCCCAGGAGCCAACATGGCAGGGGAGACTTGAAGAAAATAAAGCTAGGGTTGTAGACCTGATAAGAAAGCTTGGAGTAGTTTGTGGTCCTGAGGATATTGTAAACATACACCAACTAGGTAAATATTCGAGGGAAGGAAAGCCGAGACCAACAAAAGTAACCTTTGAGAGAGGGGAAACATGTAGGGAAATATTGTTGAGAAAAAAGAGTCTAAAAGACCTTCAAGAATTCAAAGAAGTGTTCATTAGACGATACAGAACACAGGAAGAGATGGGAAAGATCAAAGACTTGTTGCAAGAGGCAAGAAGGTTAAATGAGGAAAGAAATGAAGAAGAGAAGAAAAATTTTCATTTCAGAGTTCTTCCAGACAAAGGGGAGATAAAGATGATAATGACAGAAGATCAGGGGATGGGGCCTCATTAAGATTGTTATACACAAATGCTGATGGATTAGCTGGTAAGGCAGTAGAATTAAAAGATAGGATTCACAACAGTAACTAACAAACAATTAAACAAACATTTATTTCCATTTTGTACAATGGTTATTCAACATTAATAGTAACTTATAAGTAGACATGTAATTTAACTAATAAATAAGAGGGAAATACATATAGTTAAATTTAATGTAGCTTTCATAGAAAATAATAATGCTGTAATAAAAATGTTAACAATAATGTTAATAATAAAGTAGTAAGTATGCCACTAGATACAGGATCGTTATTATTGGCATCATTTCCATATTTGTTTTCCTTACAATGACAATAATTAGTTCTTATTGAGCAGCAACTATTTGTCCAAAAGAAAACTATATAGTTTGCCTTTGAAAGCTGTGAAGGAGGATGCATTTTTAAGATGCTCTGGAATATTATTCCAGAGTGTTGGCCCTTTTATAGTGATCATCTTTGAACCTGCTTCTGTGTTTGTTCTGTGAATAAAGAGCTCACTGCTCTGTCTTGTGTTGGTTCCCCTTATATCCCTGACTGTTTTTAAATCAAATAGCCAGCTAGGATAATGATGGTCCAAAATTTTGAATACAAAAACATAAATAGCATAAGCGACATTGTTTTCTGCCAGCAGCCACCCAAGTTTATTGAGAGCTGGTGTGATGTGGTCATATTTTCTTATTCCTCCCAGGGCAACTCGAGCTGCAAAATTAATAAGCCTCTGTATTCTGTTTATCTGAGTCTTAGTGGTAGCTCCCCAAACAGTTGTGCAATAATTAATGTGACTTAGGGCTAGAGATTCAACAACATTTATTCGAGTGGTAGTCTCAAAATTGTCTTTTATACGTGATAAGTACATTAATGTTCCTGTAACCTTTTTGCATACTTTATCTATGTGGGAATCAAACAACATGTGGTTATCAAAGTGAATTCCTAGGTTTTTGACTGTTTTGCTAGGTGTGATAATATTGTCGCAAAAATTAATTGTTGTGTTTTCTGTAATTTGTGCTATGTGGAACCTTGAACCAATAAATATGCACTGTTTTACTTTCGTTAATTAACAGCCCAATTTCTTGGAAATACGTTTTAATTTTTGACAGAGTGTTTTCTGCTCTTAAAGTTAGCACTGGGAGATTATTAATATCACCACTAAGGAGTAGTTGAGTGCCATCTGCATATTGTACGACTAGACAGTCAGAGATGAAAGAAGATAGATCATTTACGTAAATGGAGAAGAGGATAGGACCAAGTACTGATCTCTGTGGAACACCAAATGATACATATTTTGGCACAGAGATAATGTTGTTAAGACGTATAGACTGTTTACAATTAGATAGATACTCACTAAACCAGCTTGGATCAATATTTAATTTAGTACATTTACTTAAAAGAATTTCATGGTTTACACTGTCGAAGGCTTTTGATAAGTCCAATAATACAAGCAGAGATATTTTTTTCATATCTATATTATTATAGATACTATTCGTAACTTTAAGCAGTGCAGTTTCCGTCGAGAGTTTCAGTCTGAAACCATGTTGGTTAATACTTAATAGTCTATTCGATTCTAAATATGACATAAGTTGGTATGCAAAAATTTTTTCTAATATTTTAGAGAAAATGGGTAACAGGGAAATGGGACGATAGTTTGTCACATCTTCTCTGTCCCCCTTTTTATGCAGAGGTATTACATGTGATATTTTCCAAGAGTCAGGAAACGTTTTAGTAATAATGGAAGTGTTCATAATAGTTAGAATATAAGATGCCATCATGGGTAGAGCATCTTTGATGAACTGAAATGGCATACCATCTGAACCATAAGAGCCAGAGTTTCTTAGGCCCTTTATGGTGAGAATTAGGGTAGCACAATCGATAGGATTTATCTTGAAGTACTCTCTTGTGTTTACATTGGAAGAATTGCATTTAAGCAATCACTCATATTCACTGAGTTGATGTTTTCTTGAGTTTTTTCATATGTATTTTTGCCAACGTTAGCAAAATAGTTATTAAAGTTTTCCGCTTTGTCTTTCAACTCTGTAATATTTTCATAACTTTCTGAGGTACTCTTTTCATTTGGTATCATGCTTCTTATCACTTTCCATGTTGCTGCTGTATCATGTCTAGAGTCATTAAATTGTTTTTTATAAAAGTCTTTTTTACTTACACTGATGAGAGATCTGACACGTTTCTTTTCTGTTTTATAACGTTCTCGGAGAGTCATATCATATCTATTCATTTTAGCTCTTTTTGTATTTGATTTCTGATTTGCATTGCCTCTTTGATGTCATTAGTTAGCCAGGGGGCTGAGGGGCAGGTTATTTTTCTTGTTACAATGGGTGCGCGACTATCTAAGCATTCAAGGAAGACTTTTGTTAGAATCTCATCCTGCAAATCGACGTTATCTGTGTATTTAATTCTATTAAGTACATTTGTATTGTTGATTAATGTTTCACAAAAGATATCAGGGGAGTAATTTTTTAGACACCGGAATGTCTTGAAGAGAGGCTTCCTTTTGGGCTTGTTTATGTTTAGCATAGCAATATTCAGCTCGTGGTCTGCAATTGGGCAGGGAACTACGTCCCAATAGGGTATACTTTCCACTTTATTTGTTATTATCAGATCTATAAGAGTCCTAGAATTAAGGGTTATGCGGGTCGGTTTTGTCACTATTTGTGATAACTTCACAGTGTTGATCAGCCTTTTCATTTTGTTATCTGCTGAGAGCAAGTCATCATTAAAGTCACCAAGTATGTATATGGGTTTATGGCGCACACAGATATTTCTGAATGTTTCTAGCAGATGACTGAATGAACTGGTAGGTGCTTTAGGGTGACGGTAAACACACCCTACAATGAAAGATGGAAGTTTCTGATACTGCACAGTGATCCATAAATCTTCGAGGTCCTCAGTTTTTTCTAAACCTGTGGTTATTTCTGATGCACTAAGATAATTTCTAACATAAATACAGACTCCACCCCCTAGGCTATGGTCATTGCGAAATATTTTAAACTCTGGGATATTCACATATTTATTTTCAGTTGTAGGAGGAAGCCAAGTTTCCCTTACATAGAGGATGTCTATGTTCTAGTCTTTTGTTAGCATTATTATTTCCTCAAAATGAGCGAGCAGGGACTGAGCGTTCACATGTACTAATGTTACATTCTTACCTTGTTTCAAAAGGGTGGTATCCATAGTCATAGTTGTAGTTTCGACTGTGTGATTCTGCTGGGAATTCATCATTGTAGTGTGTTCTGGGGTTAGCCCATGGATCCTGGTGTCTGTACCTGCCGTTGGATGTGTAACGCTGGTTTGAGTACGTGCCGTGGTATGATCGGGCCTTCCCAAAGTTTGTATGCCTAGGTGAGTGTCTAGGGTTGTAAGAGCCATCACTCCAGGAGTAGTCTCTTGTGCGTGGACGGCGATAAGAGAGGTTTGTATCATGTCTCTTTCTGTAGTCTCGCATATAGGGGATTGTTTCATTAGCTCTTTGCTGTTTATTTTGGTATGACTGTAGTTTGGGATATTTTGTAGAATACCCAGGTTGTGTCCATTGTTTGCCCCCGCAAAATGGCTGGACAATTGTGCCTGTAGGCCATTGCTTCAGTTTGTAAGGCACATATTCAAATCCTTTCGATATTGTTATTGCGAAGGAAACCCAATTTGGTTTGGGAGAAAGCTCCTTAGTCAAGACTTCTTCAGAAGGAATGCCTTGATTTGTCAATGTATTACGTATCTCTCTCTCAAAGGGGTTGGCAGGAATGCGAATATATATTTGAGCTGTAACCCTTGCACTTGCATTATTGGGCAACTGTGGCTGTGGGGGAGAGGACTTCGATTGAATGTTTAGAATAGAGACTGCTGCTATTTTGTCTTTTCTGTTTTCTTCATTGTTTTGCAGCCTATTGCTGGGTTGGTTATTTGTGCTGGAAGGTGTAATTTGGTTGTCCTGGTTAGTGATAGTTGCTGTGTTGTTAGGAGTAGTGGAGATTGGCTCTATATCTTCTTCGCTGTTTTGCAACTCTTTACCAGGTTGGTTGTTTGTGCTGGGAAGAATCTTGTTCTGGTTAGTGCCTGTTGTTGTATTGTTAGGAGTAGTGGGGAAGGACGCTGTTGTTTCATCACTATTTTGTAACCTGTTACTGATTTGATTATTTGTACTAGATGGTGTATTCAGGTTGTCTTGTTGATTATCACTTTTATTTGGATCTACCTCTTCTTCACTACCACTGTCACATTCGTCTCTCAATGCACTGAAGGAATTGTGAGTAGAGACAGAGAACCTAGTTTGCAATACCTGAGGGTTGTTGATAGAAGGGACATCATCGTTGTTAGGTGACAGCACTGAATTGAGAGGTGGAGATGTTTCTAATAGCAGTTTCAACCTAGAATTATCTCTTTTAAGTAGGACAATGTCAGATTCTAGCAAACCCACCTTGTGTTGTAAGGCTTTCACCTTTTCAGCATCTGCTTCCAAAATTTTCACCTTATCTGCAAGACTTTCTATCATTCGATGTAGGTCTCCTAGGTCGTGTGTTTTTTCAGACTCTATGGATTTTACAACCGAAGTTTGAGATTGAAAGAGTTTGTCAAGTTCACAATTCATTGAGATATAGTAGCAATTACAGAGACTAAGTTGAGTGTGGACACAAACAGTGTCACAGTTTTTCCTAATGGCTTCAAAATATTAAGGGTTGAAAGATCTGAGAGGACTGGTGGAGGGATATCACTGCTCATAATTGAAAGGATTCAAGTTGAAGAAATAAACTTGGCTATAGAAAGTGAGTTCAAGGAATTTCTTGTTGCTCGCATAAATACTGGGTCACAGAGCATTATAATAACTGTTGTATATAACCCACCAAGGAACCAGAATAGGCTTGAAGTTTATGAGGAAAGTCATATAGGTACTACTGAAGTCATAAACTCAGTTGTTAACATGGCACAGGATAAAAAATGTAGGATTTTTATTATGGGAGATTTTAATCATAAAGAGATAGAATGGATAAATCTTGACCCACACAGTGGTGAGGACTCATTCGGGGCAATATTCTTAGGTTGCATACAAGGGAATTTCCTACACCAACATGTAATGGAACCAACGAGGGCCAGGGGTGGGGATGAGCCATCACTACTTGATCTAGTATTCACAGATAATGTGTTGGATATTGAAAATATTGAGTATGAACCACCAATTTGAAAGAGTGACCACTGTGTGTTGTTGATGGAGTATATCATTGAAGATATTTTGCCTGAGAGTAGAGGTGCCGAGGACATGAGGAGGAACTATCCGAAAGTAGATTACATCAAAATGAATTAGCTTTTTGCAGTTATTGACTGGAGAACCTTATTTTACAACAAATCTGTAAAAGAAATGCATGACATCTTTTGTGAGAAATATGGGAAGACAGTAGATTGCTGCATACCTGTCACCAAAGTAGGTGTAATTCATGCCAGAGAGAAATGGTTCGATAATGGGTGTAAAAGAGCTAAGGAGTGGAGAGACAAATGCTGGAAAAGGTATAGGAGGAGAAAAAACATAAATGCCTGGCAAACCTACAAAAGAGCAAGAAATGACTACCTAAGTAAAAGGAGAGAGGCAGAGAGAGACTATGAGAGGGACATCACCAGGAAGGCTAAAGAAACTCCCTAGCTTTTCCACAGCTTTATCAGAGGAAAAATGAAGGTAAAAGAACAGGTTTTAAGGCGAAATTGAGCGGATGGAAGCATCACTGAGACGGATGAAGAGATCTGCAAAGAATGGAACAAGGAGTTTCAATCAGTATTTACAGTAGAAAATACCTCACCCCCTCAGATTGTAGAGATAGAAGCTCAAGGGCCGGTATTAGAAAACATCAACCTTACAGCCACAGAGGTATGCAAAGCGCTGATGGATTTAGATGTTCATAAAGCTACAGGTCCTGATGACATATCCCCTCATGTGCTTAAAAAATGCGCAAACACAATATCAGTGGCACTAAGTATCATATTGAAAAAGTCACTGGAGTCGGGGGAGATTCCAAGATGCTGGAAACAAGCAAATGTGATACCTGTTTTCAAAAAAGGGAAGGAGGGATACGGCTCTGAACTATAGACCAGTTTCCTTGACCAGCATAGTTTGCAAAGTTATGGAGAAACTACTAAGGAAACATATGTCTCTTCACTTGGAATCCTTCAACTTTTTGTCAGTGAGGCAACATGGCTTCAGAGAAGGTAGATCAACAGTAACAAACTTATTAGAATTTTATGATGAGGTAAGCCGAATCTTACAGTAAAGAGAGGGCTGGGCAGATTGCATATTCCTAGACTTCCAGAAAGCGTTTGACACTGTTCAAAATGGGAGACTCCTTAGGATGCTGCAAGTAATGGCTAGAATAGATGGAAATGTTTTGGAATGGATAGAAACTTACTTAGAAGGAAGGGAACAGAGGGTTAGAGTAAGACACTCAGTGTCTGAATGGAGAAGTGTTAGTAGTGGAGTTCCACAGGGTTCAGATTTAGGGCCACTTTTGTTCCTTGTATATGTAAATGACCAACCAGAGTGTGTAAATTCATTCATGAATATGTTTGCAGATGATGCAAAGATTGTGAAGAAAGTAAAAAACGAGAACAATGGTAGAGAACTTCAGGAGGATCTAAATAATCTGCATGAGTGGTCAGAAAAGTGGCTAATGAAATTCAATACTTCAAAATGTGAGGTAATGAGAATGGGTACAAGTGCAAGAAGGCCCAAGCTTGACTACTCGGTGGCTGGAGTACAACTTTAAGAGACAGAAAATGAGAGAGATCTAGGAGTAAACATACTGGCAGATTTGTCTCCAGATATACATATAAATGGCATAGTAAGGGCAGCATATGCATTCTTATCAAATGTAAGGGTAGTCTTCAGGCACACGGACAAGGAAATGTTCAGAAATATTTATGTAACCTATGTGAGGCCAAAACTCGAATATGCAGCCCCATTTTGGAATCCACACTTGAAAAAACACATAGCTAAGCTTGAAAAAGTTCAAAGACATGCCACGAAACTGGTGCCATAAATACGCAATCTCAGTTATAATGAGAGGCTGAGGGAATTAGACTTACCATCACTCGAAGCTAGAAGATTGAGGGGGGATATGGTGACAGTTTTTAAATTCCTTCATGGTTATGATAGAGTGGATAGGGATCGATATTTTTATATGGCAGGCTCTAGAACTAGAGGTCATAGTTTGAAGCTTTGTAAGAAAACTTCTTTGCAGGATGTAAGGAAATACTTTTTCAGTGTAAGAGTAGTTGATAATTGGAATTGGCTAAGCGAGGAGGTAGTTAATGCTATCTCAATCCATAGTTTTAAGGACAGGTACGATAAGTATCACTAAGTATAAAATGGAAGCGATCAGGAGACGGCAAGATACGAGCTTTGGGCTCTTTCCCGTAAACACAATTAGGTACGTACAATTAGGTAAGTACCCATGCAAACCACCCACCACGCACCACACATGAATGACCACCTACCACAAATCACCCACCGGCATCTGCCCACTACACACCACCTATCATGAACTACCCACAACCAACCACCCACTAAGATCTAAAGCATCCCAACCACCACCGTCCACCTCCACCATCACCAAGAACCACCCAATGCGAGTCACGAGTCCCCCACCAAAAAGCATCTATCAAGAACCAACCACCCACTAAGATCCAACACCACCTGTTCACTACTAAGTCAAGTACAACCACTTGTGGTAGGTGGTTGTTACTGGGTGACCAAGACCACCACAAAGATCCAGCCAATGCGAGTCACCCAGTAATAGCCACCTACCACAAGACACCTATTACGAACAGCCCACCAAAGATCATCCACCATAAACCACCACCACAAACCACCTACCACAAACTACCCACCACCAACCACCCACTAATATCTAACACCACAAAGCCACCACCACCACCAACAGCAAGAACGACCCAGCGCGAGTCACGAGTCCCCCACCAAAGAGCATCTATCAAGAACCACCCACCACCAACCACCCTCTAAGATCCAGCACCACCTGTTCACTATTAAGTCAAGTACAACCACTTGTGGTGGGTGGTTGTTACTGGGTGACCAAGACCACCACCAAGATCCAACCTACACGAGTCACCCAGTAATAGCCACCTACCACAAGACACCCATTACGAACAGCCCACCAAAGATCATCCACCATAAACCGCCACCACAAACCACCTACCACAAACTACCCACCACCAACCACCCACTAATATCTAACACCACAAAGCCACCACCACCACCAACAGCAAGAATCACCCAATGCGAGTCACGCCATGAGTTATAGGCATTTGTTACTGGATGACCAAGATCACCATCACCACCAAGAACCACCTAACGTGTGTCACCCAGTAACAACCACCTACCAATAGACACCCACAACGAACCACCCACCACACATCACCTACTATGAATTACCCACCACCATTGACCCACCAAGATCGAAGTGGTAATTGTTGATGAAACTATTTGGCTCTTGCAGACAGGATATATGAATCACAGAAATTAATGAATGAAACAAAACTTGTCGGTCATTATATAAGTGACTACATTAGTTATGTGTTAATGAAGTGATGGTATAGTGAAGTGTGACTTAGTTGTTTTTGATGCTTAAGTATAACATAAAGTGAATATAGTGACACTATTAGTGCTGCTACCCTCTGAGGGAGGGGGTTAGAATACTTCCTCCGTGTTCCCCTGCGTGTCGTAAGAGTCGACTGAATGGGGCGGAGCGAGGGGACTGGGAATCCCCTCCTCTGTATCTTTGCATCCTAATGAGTCAGAGTATTTTGTCTTGACTCAGCCACTCCCCATTATAAGGGGAAAATGGTTCATGCATATAGATTATTATTATTATTATTATTATTATTATTATTATTATTATTATTATTATTATTATTATTATTATTATTATTTTATATGTATTAGTGTAATATACTTTTGTAAATATGGTAAAAACATCTATTCTTTATTTCTGAAAAGTAATTTTTTTTCTTGTATACTTATAATGCGAATTGCAGATATGATTTTATGTAAATACTAAACATTACAACTATATTTTTGAAATGTTTATTATAGAGTGTAGAGGTTTGGGTCTTGCCTTAGGGGGAGTCTTTTCCTCATTATTGTTTTCATTATAATTCACGTGTTTCAGTATTTCTCCCAAGCTATATTAACCATAGCCCCTCTACAGTTCTATTTGATTTCTATTGGCAGTGGGTTTTGGAGCCTGCTTAATGTGATAGGTGTCTTAACATATTTTTGCAGATTTACAGTAAGTTCAAGGGCCACAGAGTGTGCATATTGGAGTAATATAACTGGTGCTTCAGATATTTTCGTTTTCATTCTTTCTGGGTTGTGGGTACTGATTAATGGTGTCTTGAAGGACATGCAAGTGACTCACTGCAACGTCAGGATTTTTAAGGCTGCTTGAGTAGCATTTGGGTCATTGCTGGGAGTGCTTTGAGAGCCAATTTGCTGTTTCACTGAAGATAAACGTTGCAATCTAAGCTATAGTGAAAAAGGGGTCACGGGGCTTCTTAGGAGAAAATACATCACGTGATGATATTGTTAAAGACTTCCCAGTGGGATTTGTATTCGAGCTTTAACATGTAGATGTTGACAGCAGTACTTCTGTGAAGAGATCTGGGCAGATTGCAAGTCAGTTACTACTTTGTACAGCGAAGGCTGATCCTATAGAATTGCAGAGGTTGCATATTCTGAGGGCCAATTCATGTAGTCTCTTGGGTACTTTTACTTTGATTTGCAATAAGCATGGAGGCAGAGATATTTGGACTTATGCGTGGGGCTTTTTTTCCCAGTCAATTCTTCATTTCCTCCGATTCCAAAGTGGCTAGGAATCCAAGCAATCTTAAAGCATTTCCCAAAGTTAGCAGCAGTGTTGCAGTGGTAAAAAATGTTAGTTGTTAATCCTACATTGTTCCTTATGGAGGCTTTCTGTAGGGATTGTAGAATTGACATTTAGTTCCAAAGCATGAGGACATGTTCAACTAAGTGGTGAGTTATGCATTCAAGGGCTTTTAATATGGCTACCAGTTCTGCCAGGAGTTAAGAGCAGAATTCTGAAAGCCTCCAAGGAACTTTCAGTTCCTTAGTGACAAAAGAAGCAAATAAGGCTCCTGTCTCTTGGTTTACTAAGTTATCTGTTTAATTGCTATTGAATATTGTTTGCCCCAGCCCTTTTACCTAAGTACAGTATGTGTTTTTTAGGATATTAGAGTTGAGTAGGTTCTTTGCTATGCTTTTAATAATTTATCATTATACTAGCATGCCATCGTGGACAGGATATATATTCATGTTGACTCGAGTCCAGCAATTTAGTTTTTTATATCATCCACTTTGTTAAGGACTTGCAGTTTGGCACATGCCTTGGCTGTCTAGGTCTTTCTTGGTAGGTTAGGAGGTTGGTCCAGCACTATCTTGAAGCTCAGTGTAGGGGTGCATATAGGACATAATTTTTGTAGCAATGGCAACCAAGCATTATACGGACCTATATTTTAGAGAAATGTTATTAGTTTCATTGAGGTTTTAAATTTGTGTTCCTGTATAGGCTCCTAGCATAGTCCTATTGTCATTATTTGCAATGCCTTAATCTTAGTCCATTGTGCCTCTGACAGGAACCACAAAACTGGATTACATAATCTACTAGGTTTCTTATAGCCTAAATGTAAAAGTTTTTGGGTGACAAAAGTTTACACCTTCGTGAATACTTGTAATGTATGTAAGGACTGACTGATGTAGCTTGCATTTGTCATGGAGGTACTGGATATCAGGAACAAAATTCATTGCACTGTCTATATAGGCCCACTTATTGATACTTGTTAACCTATTCCAAGGGGTCTCACTTGAAGACAATATTAGTGTTTCTTCTTGGCAGTCAAAAGGATGGCAATTTGGTATTTATCAGCATATTTTGGTCATCAATCTCAGAGGTTCCGTGAATCCTATTTAGCTCCCTTTGAGCCAAGCCTAATATATCTCGTCCTCTTACAACAAGAACAAAATCTTCTGCATAATCAAAGAGTTAAGTTCTGGGCTGCAGACTGGTCTCCATGATCTTCGCCATCAATAATTAAAAATAAATGGCCTGAGGATGCAGTCTTGAGGTGTACCACTTTCAAGGGGTTTGTTGGTGGGGTAGTGCTTGCCTAGTTTTACTAAGGCACTTTGCTTCTTTAGAGTGAGCTTGACTAGAAATGGATTTTTTGAGTCCTTGGGTTTTGGAATGGGCTGAATATCTGACCTATTCCATGAGGTTGATCTAACCCTTTGGGTCCATGTAAGCAGAGTCTGTTATCTCTCCTAAAGTCCAAGATTTTGAATCATTGCAAAGTTGATTCTGTCTCTGCTGGGGGCAGTGTTCTTATAGCTCTTGTTTATTCTTCTTTGTTCAGTTAGGGTGAAGAGAGTATTGGTGCAGTCTTATTCATACCAGGCTTCTTTTATTTTGGTCAATATTATAATATTGAGGTATTGAAGAATTTTCTTTTCTGTTATGGGGAGTTGCTCAGAGGCAGTTCTTGAAATATAGGTGATATTTACATTGTAAAGGTTTGTGAGTGCTGGCTTCTCAGTCCTTGCTAACAATACCACTTCCTTCTGCTCCTCCCCATGGTGGGACGAGTGTGAGATGGACTGTCATCCTTCTGAGGAAGGATGGACAATTGTAGGAAAGAAGAGGCCTAAGACCAGATCCAACTGCTGCTTCTGCTGCTATCAGGCGCTCTTCTACCCCATCTCCTATGTTAAGATTCAGAGTACCAGAGCAGTTAAGGTCTATTAGCTCTTCCAAGAACCATAACCTGTGCTATCTGACATTGGGTGCAAGATAAAACTCAATCTTATGAGAGAGCTTACCATTCACCCAGCCAAACTAGAGGCAACTGGGTAAACTAAGGGGGTTTGGGCAATCACCAAGTCTTAGAACTAAACTCTGCAAGAATATTCACAACAAATATTGTGATGAATTTCATTAATGCTCTTGCACCTGCTCTCCTGCTGAAAAATAAGTGCATCACCCCTGCCAGACTGTGCACCAACTAGGCTAAGGGCAGGCCAGTTCCCTACAGGCAGGTGGAGGCTCACATTGCTAGATATCCATCAAGTGAGCTCAGCTGAAAATCTGGGGCCCCCTTCAAACTGAGGCCCTACAACCAGGAACATTTAAGGTGAAATAAGTGGCAAAGTTTTGGACACATAAGTCCACCTGCACATTCACATTAAGATGTAAAACCTGCAGCAGAGGGTATGACATGGCGCAGATGTCCAACTGCAGTGAAAATCATCATGCCTAGAGTCCCTGGTATCCTAAGAAGCTGAAGAGGATCCCTGGTAGAGTCCCACCTGCCCAACACTTCTTGCTCCCACTGACTTCATTCCTGCTCTTTTAACATCTTTCAATGCTTGGCAACACCCTTCACCTTCCTCTAATAATGACCCTGAACAGGTTCCCTTCCTTCAATCCCACCAAATCCCTTCTCCTGCTCTCACCCACAACCTCTTGCCACCTGCTACTCATACTCCAGTTCCTGCTCCTTCTCTTGCTTCAGATCCTGCTCCTATTCATATTCTAATTTCTGTTCCCTCTTCTTCTCCCAAGAACCCCCTGTTTCCTCATGAACCTAGACGAAAACAATGCTTTCAAGCTTCTGAAACTCCTCTACCGCCATATCCAAGGTATTTTCTCCATGTCCAAGAATCCAAGCCTCTCGGACACACCCTGATAGCCAACCATGCTTACCTCTCATTGAGATATAAGGCATCACTGCAGCTGCCTTGGATAGCATCCTGAAAATGATTGGGCAAACCAGAGTTTTTATTGGTGAAAAAAAAGGAAGTTTTCCAAGTGAATGAAAGTGTTGGCGACTAGTTCTATAGCTCTAAATTTCCACTATCCTTCCATCTCATTTTCTGTTGCAGATTCTGTAACTAATTAGATAAGCTTGATCTTGGGATCCTACCCTGGAATGTGTAAAGACTAAGAATCAATCATCTCTTGTAAAAATATGTAAAGATCTGTTTCACTTCAAGAAGATTCAGATCATATACTGCCATCAGCGACCAATAGAAATAACATAATTTCAACTTGAAAAACAACTCTGGACCACCTTTACCTCTGCTGCAAGTACATTCACCTACGAGTCCACAGTGATTCTCATACCACTGCCAGAGTGGTATGTCATATCACATTGTGAATTATTTCCCCTTTTCTCTGTAGCCAATATATATATATATATATATATATATATATATATATATATATATATATATATATTATATATATATATATATATATATATATATATATATATATATATATATATATATATATATATATATATATATATAATGGTGCATGCCTGCTGATTAGTCACACACATACTTGCACGTGTACTCAATTTGTCAGCCGAAATGAGTGTGGACTACATGTAAAATTTGGTACAACTGTTAATTTATTTCCTCTTGTTGACAGCCAAGTTATAGATATTTTGGTAAATATTTTCAGGATATGTATAATATGCCCAAATTCTTTTCTGAGTTGTGTCCCATTTCCGGGTACAATAATTAAAAACTAATAAAAATTGCGATGTAAGGGAAGGGCAGCATAGCGATGGGGAGTTTACAAGAGGCAAAAGGGACAGTGAAATTAATACATTTGGAGGAGCACCTGTCTACCCAAATTCGGGATTTAGCCCTAACTGACCTACGCTCTCCGTTGTAGATATCCACTAGGGGGGGTGGACGGCCCATGGTGGGCCCATTGGTGAGTTGATTGGGAGCTGGAATAAAGCTGCAAAAAATAAGAAAAAACTTCAAGTTGTTCTTAACGGGGTTAGTAGTCTCTTTAATACTCTTTAGTAGGAGGCCTTGATGTGCAAGGAAGAGGGAAGTCTGAATAGAACAGTGGTGAAGATGGGAGAGTTGATGGTGAAGCGTGAATGCCTTTGACCCCTAGGGGACCACAAGGAAGGAAGGGTAAAAGGGGATATAGGAAATAAAAACAAATTTATGAATTTAAAAAATGGATGAACAAAAATATGGAATGAAAAGAGTTTGTTGATGACCAGCAAGGGACAAGGCTTCCTTATTGGAACCATACCAGTGTGTGTTGGGCTCATGCTGGACAGGTTGAGGGGAATGTTCTCAACCTCCTTTGCTCTTAGCTTTGACTATGAGCTATTGCTTGATTAACTAGGTGGTGGATACTGGCTAATAAAGTCCTGTAGGCTGTCTAGACGATTCATTGCTGCTCCGATTATGGTGCTACCAGCTTGAGGGGTATTTGGGTCAATGCTAGGAGTTACCAGGACTCCAGTCTTCTGTCCTATGCTCTCTTCCACTCCCATCTTATAAACTATTGAATGGGAGAATGTGCTGCCTCTGTAATGGCATAATCACTAGTAAACTAGTAACTTAAAACTTCGTGTATCAAAACAATCCATGTATACAGGGACACCATTGATTGGGAGGGGGCAATGAAATGACATCCTCAAATAAAAAAACAAATAACATTTGCTACCAAGGAATGAGGGGGTCTTGAACTGTGGTCGCTTGGTATGGCAAACAAGTTTAACGGGTGTTTCAAGCTTGGCCTGAATTTGTTCTTCTGGTGACCAAAATATTTTTGACAAGTTTAATGTTAACTTTTTTTTCTGAACACATGTCAGTAGTGTAGTATTTTTCTCCCCCAGGCCAGTTATTCATGGCTGAGCTTTAAAAATATATGACAGTTCGTCATTCATATTATCAGTCAATCTGTTGGTATGTTCTCTTGGTCTTCCCGTCAGTGTGTCTGTTTACTCTGTCAGTGTAATTCATAATTAAACATGTAGAGTTATAGAGATGATCGCTAGATTGTCATTAGGATAATTAATTAAATATTGAATTAAATTTATCATTTATATATGCTTTTATTTTTTTTAATAATATAGGCTCTGATTCCAATAGAAGTTATTGATCTTTACATATCTTCAATATGACTATGTAACAAGACACAAATTAGTGTATTTATTCTCGAATTGAATTTCATGTGAGCACACAAATTTCTCCTCCCTTCAATCTGACAGCCAGTACTCTGGCAATAACCACAGAGGGATAATTTTGAAAGACATGCCAACAATACCTATATGGGAAGCATTTTTCTAAAAGCACATCTGTTAGCCTGGGACTGAAAAAATGACTGTCAATTGTAAGTGTGAATTTCCTTTTAGCATGATATTGCTACTGAAGAGATCGATGTTATAAAGCAAGATATGATTAGAACTTTAACTAAAAATGGTAAGGAGTGATATAAAGGTGCTCTAAGATAGATATATTTCACTTCAATAGAAAGCGCATTCATATAATGGTATCCCCAAAGCAATGTTGTAGTTACAGTCTCTGGCAAATTGCAGAACCCGGAACATTGCAAGGCCCTTGAGCTATTTGCACTGTAGCCTCCTCTTGAGATCCATCACAAGAGGGAAATCCAGCTAATCCACAGAGCATATCAAATCCAATCAATCCACCAAACCCGGGTACTCCCCCTACATTTGAAAGGAGCTGCGAGGCACTAGGAGCGATAAAGCCACAACTTTGTCCAAAGACACTCCCCGCAGACCCAGATATCGATATATCAGCTGGGATATCCTTTTGAGATGACATCCAGCGGGAGTTCCTCATGCCTATCCAGAAAAGGCCACCTGTAGAAAAGTTATCTTTAGTACATATTTTAAAGTTGGCTAATGATGTAATATAGCTTTCTCTTCTCTTCTGTTCAAAGTAAGATACAGCAGATCAATTGCTACAGTCACAATATGTATATAAGTATACAGTTCAATGAATGCAAAAATAAATTCTCAGCAATATAGTTCCCTGGAATTGGCAAAAAATTGTGTAGGCAGGGTGAAAAATGGAAGGTGGGTTGCTTTTTCGTGATGTGAATAAAGCCAAAGTTTTGGGAGAGAGGGTAGAAAGTCAAGGGGTGAACATCGTGATCATCATTGCTATGGTTTTTGTTGTTGTGTGGAGGTCTGAAGGAGCTCATGCCGGTGTTTGAATAAGTCCTAATTTGGCTTCCTATTCATTTTAGTATAATAGTACATGGGTTTATTTGCTTGTTTATAATTAGGAAGTGGTTGTGGCTTTGTGATTCCTATGTTAGGGGGGAAGTTGGGTATTATTAGGACTGGGAAAGATAAATATTTGTCGCCGGTGTAGGCTGGTCTATTAGCCTACCGGAAAGTTTCGGCCTGCTGTTTATTGATGTCTGAGGTTGTCTAGCCTAGGCCTTCCAGTATCGACGAGTCGCCTGTGTATCTGAGAGGTGAGGACAAACTCTATGTGTGAGGTTTTTTTTTACTTCATATAGGCTATTTCTATCCACAAGCTATCTAGGCTTAAGCAGTGTGTAAGAGAGCATAGGTTAGTAGGGAATAGGCTAATAATGGAGTCTACAGATTTGCGGTTAATTGAGAAGTATGATGGCAGTAAAGACGTCGTCGAGTGGCTAGATAAAGTCGAGCTAGTGCGTAGGATTTGGAAAAATTAGTGATTTGACTGTGGTTTTCCTGTTGCAGCTGACTGGAGGCACTTTTTCAGTGTATCAAGAAAGATGCAGAAGCAGTAAAAGAGGCACTGAAATCTGCATTTGGATTAGATTCATTTATTGCTTATGAAAAGTTCACTAAGCGCCAAATCAAGAGTGTAGATGTTTGACTGCAGTAACAAGAAGCTATTGTTGTGCGCTTTTACTACCGGATTACCTGATTGTGTGCAATAGGCACTTAGGGCAGGCGCACGTATTGAGGGTATGGAATTGAGTTAGATTGTAGAAAGGGCAAAAATACTTCTTACTGAGGACTCTGATACTGACACTGCATTTTTTGGTAGAGGTGAAGACCATGATAAAGAGAAGGTATCACGACATGCTGATTTTCAGCATAAGGTAAAACCGCAACTATGTTTTCATTGTGGAAAAGCAAATCAATTTGCATGTGATTGCCCGTTGACTTTGCATGCACAGTAAGAGGCGGATGCTTTTGGTTGTTGATGTTCTCCCTTGAGGGTGAGCAGACCTTCCCTTTTTGGCCCACAGGTAGGGTAAGATTTATTGATTGAAGGTGGTATTCACTCTTGAGGGCAAATGGGCTTTCCTATTTTGGTGCGGAGGTGGGGTGAAATTTGCTTATTGCTGGTGGTATTCGCTCTTGAGGGCGATCGGACTTTCCTATTTTGGCCGGCAGGTGAGGTTGTGCAAAACTGTAAAGATAGTGGAAAACATAAGTGTTCAGCTAAGGATTATTAGTTTAATGAACTCCTGTTTTGGTGGTGAAAGAGAGTTATTACATAGTTATCTTGGTGGAGGGTATTGACTGATGATATTCAGTAGACTGTTCATGTAGTTGTTTGTTGCTAGTCTGATGATGGAGCTAGCAACATGAAGGGCATTTAAATCTTTGCTGGATGTTGCGGGGGCACCAGTTTTCCGTTGAATTTCTGAAAAGGAATCGCATTCGAGGATGTAGTGGAGCAGTGGATGCGGTGAGGCTACCTGGCAGAAGGTGCATTCTCTGATGATATCATCCACTATTCGCCAGGTGCACTTGTACCCGAGTCTCAGACGGTACACATTGACCGCCATGATTCGTTGAAGGTTCTTAGGCAGGATGATTCGCTGAAGATCAGTGGTGGCTTTGTACCACCAGGTGGAGGGGGAGCCAATGTCAGTGAACAGGTTGTGTTTAGTTATTAAGACGTTAAGGAGTGACTTGGTGGCTTTGGTTTTTATCTGTTGAATCTCAGGAGGCAGAGATATTTGGATTTCTGCTGTAAGAGTGCTTTGTTTGGCAGCTTGATCGGCTTCCTCATTTCCCTTGATGCCGACATGGCTGGGAATCCAGGCAAGAGTGATGGCTTTTCCAAGGTTAGTTGTCCTGTGGTAGTGGCTGAGAATGGTGGTGATGATACGTGCATTGTCTCTGAGGAGTGGCTTCTTGATGGCCTGTAAGGTGCCTTTAGAGTCAGAGAGAATTAGGACATGGTCAGCTCCTTGCTGGGTGAAGAAGTTGAGGGCATTGGCTATGGCAACAAGCTCAGTCTGGAGCGATGAGCAGGACTTTGACAGTTTCCAGGATAGGACGTGGTTTCCGGTGGTGAAGGCAGCGGCTGAGGCTCCAGTTTCTTGATTTACTGAGCCGTCAGTGTAGAAGACTTGAGAGTTCGGCCTGCTCCAGCTCTGAATTTTATCTTTGTATATGTATTTAAGGACAAGCGGGTTTACCAAGCTTTTGGGGTTGTCAGGGAGCTCGATCTCGATATCGAGTGGTTGGTCATTCCATGGGGGTGGGCATCGGTATTCAGGGAGCGGAGTGTCCTGTATCTTGGCTAGGATGTCCTCCCTGACTGGAAGTGTTTGCAGGCCAGTGCTGACCTTGGTTGCCCAGGGCTAGCTGGAGATTTGTGCCATCGAGGCAGATATGTTGGGCAGTGGTGGTTTTGGCCACAAACTGGATCAGTCTTTGCTAATCGCTGAGTTTAAGTGGCATGAGCTTTGACACGAGTACCCAACCGGTGGTTGAGTCATCAGCGTGGTGATGTGTGTGCTGTGGCAAACTGTCCTGACCCAGACAAGATAAGAGACATTTATCAGAATATGGGTCATACTGGCATGGAATGAACAGTTTACTTTGCTAGGAGGGTGCATCCACAAGTTGCTCGGAAGCAAATTCAGGAAGTTGTTAGGAATTGTGAGGAGTGTAGCAGTATAAATCCTGCCCCTCAAAAGTGGACACATGGTAGTCTGAGTGTACCAGATGTGTGGGGATGGTTGGGAATAGATGTAACACACTACAATGGAAATCACTACCTCACCCTCATTGTTTGTGGCCCAAGTCGCTTCACTTTGTGGCACAAACTGCGTTATGAGGATTGTGAGACCGCGATGCGGTTATTAGCATGGGTGTTTTCTGAATGTGGGCCCCCTTTGGAGCTCTTGACTGACGATGCAGCAATTTTTAGAAGTCAGAGGTTCAAGAATTTCATTGGTAAGTGGAGGTGTAGTCTGCAGTTTCGATGTGCATATGTTTCAGGAGGTAATTCCATAGTCGAGAGGGTTCATCATTCGATCAAGAGGATAGCTGCCAGAACTTGCTGTGATATCAGAGAAGCTGTAGATTTGTGTACAACATAACTCCGTTGGATGATGTGAACGAGGACACTGCACCCATGAATGTGGTTCACAAGTCTTCGGCAAGAATCAAGGGAGTAGATGAAGTCGAGGAGCAGGATGCAGGTGGCGATTGCCAATACAAGGTATGGGAGGAGGTGTGGGTTAAGGGCCTCCAAAACAGGTGCTTCAAGAAGTTTGAGTATGGAAGAGTAACAAAATTGATCTCTCCACAAGTAGCAGAAGTGGATGGCATACCCCGACATGTTAAGAATCTTGGGCGTCGTGCTGTGAGCACAGAGGAGAGGTCAGAGAGACTGAGAAGCGGAGGTGAGGATGAGACTGAGTATGATGAGCCTCTGCTGATAGGATTCGGCGAGAGTGACACTGACTGTTCAATGAGTGAACACCACATGGGAGATGAACTGGAGGGGCAGTCTGTGGCCCCCCAGAGAATTGGAAGGATGAGGCATCCTTCCACTTGGCTTTGTTGTTGAATTCAAACTCAGGGGGGAGTGTGTAGGCAGGGGGAGAAATAAGAGGTGGGTTGCTTTTTCGTGATGTGAATAAAGTCAAAGTTTTGGGAGAGGGTAGAAAGTCGAGGGGTGAATATCGAGATCGTTAATGTTATGGTCGTTGTTGTTGTGTGGAGGTCTGGAGGAGCCCACGCCGGTATTAGAATAAGTCGTCCTGATTTTGTTTCCTATTTATTTTAGTATATTAGTACATGGGTTTATTTGCTTGCTTATAATTAGGAAGTGGTTGTGGCTTTGTGTTTCCTATGTTAGGGGAGAAGTTGGGTATTATTAGGACTGGGAAAGATAAATATTTGGCTGCGTTGTAGGCTGGTCTATTAGCCTCCAGAAAGTTTCGGCCTGCTGTTTATTGATGCCTGAGGTTGTCTGGCCTAGGTTTTCCAGTATCAACGAGTTGCCTTTGGAGATGAGAGGTGAGGACAAACTTTATGTGTGAGTTTTTTTTTATATAGGCTAATTCCGTCCACAAAAATTATGAATACAGGATAAATAAACTTTAGAAACTCTATAGCAAGTAATACTGTACATCATCTATTGTACACTGTTGCAAACTATATTGTAAGTTAACCATGTATATTACCCATCCTCCCATCAGTAGCACTTTCAAATTAGTTCCTTTTACACCCTAAACAATAATATACATCAACTAAACAGTATCTCAATTCCTTACTGCTTCCCTTGACGATATTCGCCAACACCGAAAGATCCGCTTTTGTAATATCTTCAAGAAGTCTCCCTCCACTTCGCTGACACATCCTTTGGGCTCCTTCTCCTGACATGAAGGATCTCAAAGTGAAGACACAACCAAGGCCTCCAGCTCTTACAGAGGGAGGAGCACATGGTTGACCTGTGTAACATAAGTGTTGTCAAAATGCCCAAATTTGCTCTTTATTTATTTAATTATTTTTTTTTTTTGTTGCAGCCATGCCTCAGATGAATGAACATTTCTAGGATGCTAGAAGTGTCTTAGAAAGTATACTTTTGTGTCAGATTCAAGGAGTCTTCACATATTAAGATTAACATAAAGGGTCTTTCCTACCTGCGCATGAAAATCCGTTGCCCCTGTAAGCTGGGCGACACTGACAGGTGTAACTACCAACTATGTTTGTACAAGTAGCATAGGCATGGCATTTATGTATTCCCAAGGCACATTCATCTATATCCGCTGGAAACACATTAGAAAATGAGATGAATAACAAATGTGCTATCCCACATATTTTGCTTCATCTATAGAATAAGTGCATCAGCTTAGTATTAACCTAAATTTATTTAAGAATCAAATATAAATAAATGCTTACTTGAATGTGTAATACTCACTGGCGTTATTGAGTGGACAGCAAAATCTCAAATTTCCATCCCTGTTAATAATAATAATAATAATAATAATAATAATAATAATAATAATAATAATAATAATAATAATAATAATAATAATAATAATAATAATAATTCTATCTATCTACCTTGGCTGTTTCCCTCTTTAATTTGGGGGGAAGCCGAGATCAAAAAAAGAAAATAATAAGGGTATTACTTTGCTCTATGGGCAATGACGAGGGAGCTAGCGACCGTCCAGATGGCACTGTTGGAGTGCCACAGCTTATCCTCCCGGCTCTTCCACAACCTGTGTCGCTTCACATCTGCCAACTCCCCTACTGCCCCTACCAGAGGGCTACCTCTGTAAGATGCAGCCCCGTGGTAACAGCAGATGCCCATCAGAGCTGCGTCACAATCGCTCACCACTCATTCCTATTCCTAGCATGCTCACTTGCTTCCCTCACATCCATCCTCCTATTATTCAGGGCTCTCCTTACTCCATCTATCCACCAAAACCTAGCCCTCCCACTAGCATTTCTCCCAGCAACTCTCGCATTCATCACCTTTTTCAGCAGCCTTTCATCATCCATCCTTTCCACATGGCCAAACCATCTCAGAACATTCATATCTACTCTGGCTGCAAATTTTCTCCTCACACCCGTTTTTGCTCTCACCACTTCATTCCTAACCCTATCCAACCGAGATACACCAATCATACTCCTCAGGCATTTCATCTCAAACACATTTAGTTTCCGTCTCTCACTTACTTTCATACCCCATAACTCTGATCCATACATCACAGATGGTTTCTTAACATTCATTTCCAACCCTCTATTCTTCATCACTCCTTTCAACGCACCTAACACTTTACATCCTTCATTCACTCTGTGACACACATCTCTTCCACTCCACCATTTGCAGCTATAACAAAGCCTAAATACTTAAACTGATCAACTTCCTTAAGTGTCTCTCCATTCAACATAACATTCAATCCAGCACCATCCTCATTTCTTGTACACTTCATAACCTTACTCTTTCCCACATTCACTCGCAACTTCCTTCTCTCACACATCATTCCAAATTCTGACACTAACTGACACAGCTTCTCCTCTGAATCTGCCACCACCACAGCATCATCTGCAAACAGCAACTGATTCCCACTCGTTATTATCCGCATCTGCCATTCTCAAACCTCGACCACGCACTCGCTCATTCACCTCTCTTACGACTCCATCAATATACATATTGAACAGCCATGGTAACATCACACATCCCTGTCTCAGTCCCACACTCACTGGAAACCACTCACTCACTTCATTCCCTACCATAACACAAGCTCTACTGCCCTCATACAAACTCTTCACTGCATGCAACAGTTTAATAATAATAATAATAATAATAATAATAATAATAATAATAATAATAATAATAATAAAAATAATAATAATAATAATAATAATAATAATAATAATAATAATAATAATAATAATAATAATAATAATAATAATAATAATAATAATAATCGTAGCTAGGGCAGAACAGACATTCTCTTCTTTAGGAAATACACTTAGCTGTTTGTTAGCTACACCAATTCAACTTGTATATTCTATAACTATACATATGTCAAGTGAAATTACTGTCTTAAGCCCTTGAAACAAAGCAACTGACAGATATATAATTACACAAGGATATGAAGAGAGCTTACATTAAAATCAAGTCCCGCCATCTTTATATTGTTAACAAACAAAATAAGATGTAGGAAGTGAGGAAAGCTTCAGCATTGCTTAGCTTATTGCATGTGTCTATGTGTCACAATTAGTCTCCATGATTGGGGATGCTCACAGACAGGTTGGCGCTGGGGCACTTTGCAAAATATATGGTAATGTCCACTAAGGCATCTGGTATTCGTACTGTGCTTAAATGCAAGACCGATACATTATTCATATTAAAAGTGCATTCCTCCACCTCTGACCTTGGTTGCTCATTTGCAGAACACTGAATTGACACATAACAGATTCCTGTACTACTTGTAACATACTTAACTGTATCTTCTACTAAAATACAATACTTATCATAAGGCTATTTGTCCATTCTAAAAGCAACTTCCTTGAATATGCTTCAGTACGAATAAATCAAATATAAATGCATCCACTTATTGTGTGACAGAGAATTGTTTGACCTCTGGTCTGGCATTATAGGAAGCACCTAAAGTCAGAGGGAGTTCAATTCAAGGAAAATTAAAGTTAAATCTCTAATGAAAAACAGACACAAAGGAGAGTGATAGTACTGGAGATCTACTATATACCTACAATTCTGCCGGGGATCAAGCCCCCTCCATAATTACGTGGACCCAGTGATCTTGGCTGAATAATTAAGTAGACCTTTTGGAAATCACCGACCCCCAGTTCATTGCCCAATTTAATCGGTAACAACATGAGACAGTTAAAACTATTCCAACCTCGGGCCAGGATCGAACCTGGGGTCGGTATATTACCAGCCTTAGTCGCCACCACAGCTACACAATGTCGCTAGGGAGATTTTTGGCAGAAAAGATGATCCAGTCCGGAGTATTTAAGGATCTTCATGAACTAAGACTATTTATCCTTACCTGAGTCCACATCCACCATATCTTTGGATGAACTCATTTGGGGATACCTGGGCAGCAATTCTGCTCAGGAAAGGACAGTCCGCCAGAGTTCTACATTTTCCTTCAGTTACAGCAGGCAAACGCTGACATGACTCTGAAACAATAAATAAATAAATAAAATAATAATAATAATAATAATAATAATAATAATAATAATAATAATAATAATAATTATTATTATTATTATTATTATTATTATTATTATTATTATTATTATTTTTATGAGAAAAAGAAGGAGGAGGGGGAGAAAAAGCAGGGGAGGAGAAGAAGAAAGAAAAAAGAAAGGAAGGCGGGAAGGAAGGAAGAAGAAGAAGAAGAAGACCTCCTCCTAGAGGTGATCTGCATAACGTCTCTTTGTCAGAATTGCTATGAGCCGATATAACAGAAAAGGTTTCATTTGTCAAGATGGTCGGTTGAGTGAAAGTAACATTATATGAGTGGTGTCAATAGTGGAACAGTTTCTTCAGAAGCTTATGCTTACAAAATTATTTCAAAGCATGTCCGCATTAACGTAATAATAATAATAATAATAATAATAATAATAATAATAATAATAATAATAATAATAATAATAATAATAAAGTAAAAGTCCACACTGATATAAAATGTTATATATTTGAAGTAAAACACTAGAGCTTTTGTTAACTTGACCAGTTAACTTCTTCAGTTGCACAAACTGTTGTTTTTTATTTTAAAAGGTTACATAGAAAGATAAGATAGCGGATAACAGTTGTTAAAGAAATTACTGTTATTGTAAAATATGCAATTTAAAAATTAAAATAAACAATTTGTAAAATATCCAATTAAGTAACGTCATTCTTGGAGAAGATTCTTCTTGCTGTCGATGTAGAACTGATTAAATAATAATAATAATAATAATAATAATAATAATAATAATAATAATAATAATAATAATAATAATAATAATAATAATAATAATAATAATAATAATAATAACAACAATAATAATAACAACAACAACAACAACAACAACAACAATAATAATAATAATAATAATAATAATAATAATAATAATAATAATAAAAATAATAATAATAATAATAATAATAATAATAATAATAATAATAATAATAATAATAATATACTTCTTACCTTGGGCCAGACTACACAATATATGAAGAGCAAAAAACAGAATCTTCATATTCAAAGCTCCTCTGATCTGTAAGAGAATAATATTAATAACTTAATGCTTGTCAGTAATTAGGCTTAAAGTACAGACAAAATGTATGCTTAATACAAATAATTATATATTACATTTTATCATACTCACATTTGTTATTATTATTTTCAAACAATCTCCATGCTTATTGTTAAACGGAACTGGAATATCTACTGATAAAACCAGACGGAGGAACGCCACTACGACCAGTAAACTCCGTTTTAACCCCCTCCCCAATCCATCAGTGCCTAATGTACACTTTTAATTCTCCTCCTCAGCATCCAAGGGTAGCTAGATGAAACAAATATAATGCAATTGCGCATTTTTAAATGTGCAGTTGCATTACATTGCTTTTATCTGGTATTATCAAAGGATAAACCAGTTTCTCTCTCTTTAAATTTGTTGTATCTGGCATTATCAAAGGATAGTCCAATTCTCTCGCTTATACAGCCTTTGTGCAATGGATATCTCGCATCTGCTAACTGAGAGAACTATGATGGACGGGTGTGTGGGGAGTTGCCATGTGATGAAGTGGTGGGGGTAAACCAGTTGCGGCTCTCGGGCATCATTGTAGAATATCCTTGCCAGCCTACCTTGTGGATGACCAAAGCAGGGTGGAAGGGGGGGGGGGGAACGTGGCAACCCTTTATCTCCAAGGAGCTAAGAGGAGTGGTTGAGGTATATGTGTATCGTGGCGAATGAGTGTTTTTTGGCTCGGCCACCCCCCCCCCCTTACAAGGATAGTGAAGCCAGGTATACGTTTATGTATGCATGTATGTGGGTTAATGGATTAAGTGCTGTGTTGCTCTAAATTAGACTTCGCTGGTTCGATTCCCGACGAGGAAAGGAGATTGTTTGAAGACATTAAAAATACGCATTTGCATTTTATTATTATTATTATTATTATTATTATTATTATTATTATTATTATTATTATTAGAGGATATGGCTTGACGATGGGGATCAACGAACTTAAAAACAACATATACTAGTGTAGTAATAGTTATTCTACCTTATCCAGAACACACCATTCAAGTCTTTCTAAAATTTGGCTATAATAACAGGTAATATAAAGAAAATACACTCATAAAAGCAATAATAATCAAAATAATCTAGTCAGCGTTAATCGAAAATCATCATCATATATAAAAATGCTTCTGCACTATAAAAGTCTCTTATTTGTGATGCCCAAAATGCACGGAACACATCAACGGAGCTGAATTTAAAACGTTGAAAGCACGTGATGTTTAGATTTAATATTCACTTATGACGTAAATTACACTAAACTACCACTAAAACACATACCAAATGTGAGTAAAACAGTCTTGTCATTTTTAAAAGCTCGCTGCGCACCTTCCCTCTATGTGTGTTCCAATGCTTGGTAGAAGGATGGATGCCCACTAAACATAAAAGCCCAAACCTGCAAGAAACACTCGTCGACCTTCGTCGAAACAGTAGTTACCACCCATGTTATATCCACACTCGTTTGTTATCTTATTTTAGAAGCAAATTCTTTCGTCTAACTCTTATATTCCTTGAAGACGCACCGGCATGAAATAGATTAGCAACATCGAAAAATATTGACTTATGTTATTATTCGTAGTATAAATTCAAGGTTATCTTGTATCTGGCATTCAGTGTATTTCTGTGACGAGAATCTCAATATTTTAAAGGCTAAGGCCATGCTATGCCCGTCCTGACCATTCATCATGGAAAATAACAGCCTTTGGAGCTCGCCAAAACATTCCTACTATGGTTACCTCACACGAGAGACTTTTGGGTGGATATCTTGTGGTTGGAAACGGCGGAGTTAAAGGGTAAAGTCAAACACTGAAGATAATCTGTTTATATATATATATATATATATATATATATATATATATATATATATATATATATATATATATATATATATATATATATATAAATAAGTAGTCACCGTGGATCAAGTGGTAGCGTCCGCGACTCTGAGGCGTCAGGTCGAGGGTACGCGCATAGTCACGGTCTAAGGTTAGAAAGGGCATGCACTCAGGGTAAGCATTACATCTGCCAAAACAAGTCCTTAGCAAGAAGGCAACCGTTCTAGCCCTTGGTAGAAAAGGGAGTCCGTGACGTAAAACCGAAAAAAAAGAATATATATATATATATATATATATATATATATATATATATATATATATATATATATATATATATATATATATATATATATATATATATATATATATATATATATATATATATATATATATATATATATATATATATATATATATATCAAAATTGCTGGAACTTTATAATAAGCTAATCAGTGGTCCGATTGCACATTCTTAGTGATTCTTAAGAAGCTGCAAGTTGTGACAAGAATAAGTGTAAATGTCTTGGAGTGGATAAAGACTTATTTGAAGGAAGGGAGAAGGAACGAAGGAAGGAAAGACTGGAAGGAGCTTAGCAATGGGGGTTCCGTAGGAATCAATTTTAGGGGCACTTCCATTCGTTATACTGTACAAGTCAATGATCTGTCGGAGTATGTAAATGCAATTTTTGAGTATTTTTTGCAGATCGAGAAGAGAGTAAAAGACAAAAGAGGTAGTAAAGAACTTCAAGAAAGACCTAAACAGTGTGCATGAAGGCGGACAAGTGGCAAATGAAATTAAGTCATTCAAAATTGTAAAATGAAGAGATAGAATACCTGAATACAAGAGTATTCACGGTCTTAGATACAATGCACAAATTGTGAACCACTCGTTGTATTTTGCTGATGTTAATACCGATATAATGTGCTCATAGGATGGATTCGGTTTTACGTCACGAACTCCCTTTTCTACTAAGGGCTAGGACGGTTGCCTTCTTACGAAGGACTTGTTTTGGCAGACAAGCGATCAAATCATACTGGTATAAACATGTGTGACTGTAAACGAAGTTTTTTCAAGTTCTTAACTTCAAAAATTCATGTGGCATAATCGCTTTCAAAAGTTAAAGTTTGCGGCTTTAGCCCTCCTTTCAGAGGCATCGCCCCTGCTCTGGCGAGCGTCAGCCGGTGCAAGCCCCAACCTCCCACTGGGGTGTCCAGCCACAGCAGTAGCCTTCCAGTAAACTGCTTAAACTCTCGGTCCTGAACTGGAACCGATCTGTCGACCTCGCGAATGAGAGGCCAGTGCGTTACCACTGCACTAGCCAGAAGGCTATAATAATCCCCTGGAATTTTTATGTGAATACATCGCTGTTCGTTGCCAGTACTTGCTGTAAAATGCATTTTTAAATTCTTATTCTGCAATTTGCTTTAAATGCATTTTTAAATGTTTATCTTATATTTTACGTTATGGAACTCATATATCGTATGTTGCAATACTGAATAAGGAATGTTATATATCTCTTTGGAATTTATATACTCTGTGGTCTGGGGTGACGATTCGTCAGGTGTTGTAGGTTAGGATGACAATTCTTCAGGTGGGATCTCACGGGGTGACGATTCTTCAGGTGGGCATTATGAGAAAATACAAAGAAAGGGGATCCTTAGTTCACTAGCCCCGCCCCATCTAGTCAAATTTTACGACACCCTGAGAGCAAGGTGGTATATATATATATATATATATATATATATATATATATATATATATATATATATATATATATATATATATATATATGAATCATTTTTTACCCCGACCGGGACTCGAACCTAGGACTTATAATTACTAAGTCAAGGCGCTACCAACTACTCACCACAGAAGGTTAAAAGGAATCCAATCTAATAGCTTATATCTGCTATACTTAGGATGATGAACGCATTCTAACTGAATGCCACTATCTTCATATTACAGATTCCCCAACCTCACTCGTGGCTTCATTTTCGCATTTAATTCAATTCCCAATTTCATTCGGGCTATACAATAATCAATTAAGCACATTACATATGTGAAAGCATGAATCATCATTTACCCCGACCGGAACTCGAACCTAGGACTTATAATTACTAAGTCAAGGCGCTACCAACTACACACCACAGAAGGTTAAAAGGAATCCAACCTTATAGCTTATATCTGCTATACTTAGGAGTAAACGCATTCTTATATCTGCTAAGTATAGCAGATATAAGCTATAAGGTTGGATTCCTTTTAACCTTCTGTGGTGTGTAGTTGGTAGCACCTTAACTTAGTAATTATAAGTCCTAGGTTCGAGTTCAGGTCGGGGTAAAAAATGATTCATGTTTTCACATATGTAATGTGCTTAATTGATTATTGTATAGCCCGAATGAGATTGGGAATTGAATTAAATGCAGAAAAGAAGCCACGAGTGAGGTTGGGGAATCTGTAATATGAACATAGTGGCATTCAGTTAAAATGCGTTCATTCCTAAGTATAGCAGATATAAGCTATAAGGTTGGATTCCTTTTAACCTTCTGTGGTGTGTAGCTGGTAGCGCCTTGACTTAGTAATTATAAGTCCTAGGTTCGAGTCCCGGTCAGGGTAAAAAATGATTCATGTTCTCACATATGTAATGTGCTTAATTGATTATTGCATAGCCCGAATGAGATTGGGAATTAAATTAAATGCGAAAATAAAGATACGAGTGAGGTTGGGGAATCTGTAATATGAAGATAGTGGCATTCAGTTAGAATGCGTTCATTCCTAAGTATAGCAGATTTAAGCTATAAGGTTGGATTCCTTTTAACCCTCTGTGGTGTGCAGTTGTTAGCGCCATGACTTAGTAATTATAAATCATAGGTTCGAGTCCTGGTCGGGGTAAAAAGTGATTCATGTTCTCACATATGCAAAATATGCTAAATTGATTAATATATATATATATATATATATATATATATATATATATATATATATATATAATATATATATATTATATATATAATATATATATATATATATATATATATAAATATAATATATATATATATATATATATATATATATATATATATATATATATATATATATATATAATATATATATATTATATTATATATATATATATAAAGTTCCGGTTTTACGTCACGGACTCCCTTATCAACCAAGGGCTAGGAAGGTTGCCTTCTTGCGAAGGACTTAGTTTGGCAGATGTAATCCTTACGCTGAGTGCATGCCTTTGCTAACCTCAGACCGTGACGGGGCGCGAACCCTCAACCTGACGACTCAGAGTCGGAGATGCTACCGACTGAGCCACGGCGACTACTATATATATATATATATATATATATATATATATATATATATATATATATATATATATATATATATATATATATATTTATATATATATATACATATATATATATATATATATATATATATATATATATATATATATATATATATATATATATATATATATATATATATATATACATATATATATATATATATATATATATATATATATATATTATATATATATATATATATATATATATATATATATATATATATATATATATATATATATATATATATATATATATATACATATATATATATATATATATATATATATATATATATATATATATATATATATATATATATATATATATATATATATATATATATATATATATATATATATATATATATATATATATATATATATATATATATATATATATATATATATATATATATATATATATATATATATATATATATATATATATATATATATATATATATATATATATATATATATATATATATATATATATATATATATATATATATATATATATATATATATATATATATATATATATATATATATATATATATATATATATATATATATATATACATATATATATATATATATATATATATATATATATATATATATATATATATATATATATATATATATATATATATATGTGTGATTACCTAATTGTTTACCTAATTGTGTTTACGGGAAAGATCCCAAAGCTCGTATCTTCCCGTATCCTCATCGGTTCCATTTTATACTTAGTAATACTTATCATACCTGTCCTTAAAACTATGGATTGAGATAGCATTAACTACCTCCTCGCTTAGCCAATTCCAATTATCAACTACTCTTACACTGAAAAAGTATTTCCTTACATCCTGCAAAGAAGTTTTCTTACGAAGCTTCAAACTATGACCTCTAGTTCTAGAGCCAGCCATATCAAAATATCGATCCCTATCCACTCTATCATAACCATGAAGGAATTTAAAGACTGTCACCATATCCCCCCTCACTCTTCTAGCTTCGAGTGATGGTAAGTCTAATTCCCTCAGCCTCTCATCATAACTGAGATTGCGTATTTCTGGCACCAGTTTCGTGGCATGTCTTTGAACTTTTTCAAGCTTAGCTATGTGCTTTTTCAAGTCCGGATTCCAAAAGGGGGCTGCATATTCGAGTTTTGGCCTCACATAGGTTACATAAATATTTCTGAACATTTCCTTGTCCGTGTGCCTGAAGGCTACCCTTACATTTGATAAGAATGCATATGCTGCCCTTACTATGCCATTTATATGTATTTCTGAAGACAAATCTGCCAGTATGTTTACTCCTAGATCTCTCTCATTTTCTGTCTCTTGAAGTTGTACTCCAGCCACCGAGTAGTCAAGCTTGGGCCTTCTTGCACTTGTACCCATTCTCATTACCTTACATTTTGAAGTATTGAATTTCATTAGCCACTTTTCTGACCACTCATGCAGATTATTTAGATCCTCCTGAAGTTCTCTACCATTGTTCTCGTTTTTTACTTTCTTCACAATCTTTGCATCATCTGCAAACATATTCATGAATGAATTTACAGACTCTGGTAGGTCATTTACATATACAAGGAACAAAAGTGGCCCTAAAACTGAACCCTATGGAGCTCCACTACTAACTCTTCTCCATTCAGACACTGAGTGTCTTACTCTAACCCTCTGTTCCCTTCCTTCTAAGTAAGTTTTTATCCATTCCAAAACATTTCCACCTATTCTAGCCATTGATTGCAGCTTCCTAATAAGTCTCCCATGTGGAACAGTGTCAAACGCTTTCTGGAAGTCTAGGAATATGCAATCTGCCCAGCCCTCTCTTTCTTGTAAGATTTGGCTTACCTCATCATAAAATTCTAATAAGTTTGTTACTGTTGATCTACCTTCTCTGAAGCCATGTTGCCTCACTGACAAAAAGTTGGATTCCAGGTGAAGAGAGATATGTTTCCTTAGTAGTTTCTCCATAACTTTGCAACTATGCTGGTCAAGGAAACTGGTCTATAGTTCAGAGCCGTATCCCTCCTTCCCTTTTTGAAGATAGGTATCACATTTGCTTGTTTCCAGCATCTTGGAATCTCCCCCGACTCCAGTGACTCCTTAAATATGATACTTAGTGCCACTGATATTGTGTTTGCGCATTTTTTAAGCACATGAGGGGATATGTCATCAGGACCTGTAGCTTTATGAACATCTAAATCCATCAGCGCTTTGCATACCTCTGTGGCTGTAAGGTTGATGTTCTCTAATACCGGCCCTTGAGCTTCTATCACTGCAATCTGAGGGGGTGGGGTATTTTCTACTGTAAATGCTGACTGAAACTCCTTGTTCAATTCTTTGCAGATCTCTTCATCCGTCTCAGTGATGCTTCCATCCGCTCTCTTTAGCCTTAAAACCTGTTCTTTTACCTTCAGTTTTCCTCTGATAAAGCTGTGGAAAAGCTTGGGATTTTCTTTAGCCTTCCTGGTGATGTCCCTCTCATAGTCTCTCTCTGCCTCTCTCCTTTTACTTAGGTAGTCATTTCTTGCTCTTTTGTAGGTTTGCCAGGCATTTATGTTTTTTCTCCTCCTATACCTTTTCCAGCATTTGTCTCTCCACTCCTTAGCTATTTTACACCCATTATCGAACCATTTCTCTCTGGCATGAATTACACCTACTTTGGTGACAGGTATGCAGCAATCTACTATCTTCCCATATTTCTCACAAAAGATGTCATACATTTCTTGTACAGATTTGTTGTAAAATAAGGTTCTCCAGTCAATAACTGCAAAAAGCTCATTCATTTTGATGTAATCTCCTTTCGGATAGTTCCTCCTCATGTCCTCAGTGCCTCTACTCTCAGGAAGAATATCTTCAATGATATACTCCATCAACAACACACAGTGGTCACTCTTCCCAATTGGTGGTTCATACTCAATTTTTTCAATATTCAACACATTATCTGTGAACACTAGATCAAGTAGTGATGGCTCATCCCCACCCCTGGCCCTTGTTGGTTCCATTACATGTTGGTGTAGGAAATTCCCTTGTACGCAATCTAGGAATCTTGCCCCGAATGAGTCCTCACCACTGTGTGGGTCAAGATTTATCCAATCTATCTCTTTATGATTAAAGTCTCCCATAATCAAAATCCTACATTTTTTTTCCCGTGCCATGTTAACAACTGAGTTTATGACGTCAATAGTACCTATATGACTTTCCTCATAAACTTCAAGCCTATTTTGGTTCCTTGGTGGGTTGCATACAACAGTTATTATAATGCTCTCTGACCCAGTATTTATGCGAGCAACAAGAAATTCCTTGAACTCACTTTCTATAGCCAAGTTTATTTCTTCGACTTGAATCCTTTCACTTATGAGCAGTGCTATCCCTCTACCAGTCCTCTCAGATCTTTCAACCCTTAGTATTCTGAAACCCTTAGGAAAAACTGTGACACTGTTTATGTCCTCACTCATCTTAGTCTCTGCAATTGCTACTATATCTGCCTTACTGTTGTGAATCCTATCTTTTAATTCTACTGCCTTACCAGCTAATCCATCAGCATTTGTGTATAACAATCTTAATGAGGCCCCATCCCCTGATCTTCTGTCATTATCTTCTTTATCTCCCCTTTGTCTGGAAGAACTCTGTAATGATAATTTTTCTTCTCTTCTTCATTTCTTTCATCATTTAACCTTCTTGCCTCTTGCAACAAGTTTTTGATCTTTCCCATCTCTTCCTGTGTTCTGTATTGTCTAATGAACACTTCTTTGAATTCTTGAAGGTCTTTTAGACTTTTTATTCTCAACAATATTTCCCTACATGTTTCCCCTCTCTCAAAGGTTACTTTTGTTGGTCTCGGCTTTCCTTCCCTCGAATATTTACCTAGTTGGTGTATGTTTACAATATCCTCAGGACCACATACTACTACAAGCTTTCTTATCAGGTCTACAACCCTAGCTTTGTTTTCTTCAAGTCTCCCGTGCCATGTTGGCTCCTGGGACTCGCTTATGCCTGAGATTACCACTGTCTTCTCCTTATCAAGTGCCTGTCTGATGAGTGGGTTTGCCCTTTCCATCACAACGTCTTTCATTTTTTAGATTACTGTTTCTTTATAGTTAACTGTTTGTATGTTTTCCAGTGCCACCACCTTTACAGCCTCTTTTACTGCCACATTCCCCTTTAGTGCATCAGCAAAGGAAGTTTTCATGGCATCATTTTCCATATTCAGCTCCTGGAACTCTTTTCTGAACTGTTCAATGTTTTCCTTAATCTGGACATTCCAAGCAGCAATCTCGTCTCTCTCAGAAGAGAGCAGTGATCTAACATCTAATTCCTTTAGGTTGTCATTCAGCTGTTTGTTTTTATCTTCTTGTTTAGAAAGTCTAGATTCTAGTTGACTCTTTTCCCCTTCCAGCTTCTCTGTTCTTTTTTCTAGTTCCTTTCTCTCCTGCCCTTGTGCTTTATTTGCTTCCTCCAAAGATCTTATTTGCTCTCTGAGTGTTTCATTCTCTTTCATTTCTCCATCCATATTCTGAATTTTATCATCAAGGCTTATAACCATTTCCTCTAAATTCTTGATTTTCTGTTTGAGTCTCCTGATGGCTACCCCTCCTACCGACCCATGGATGGGAGAGGTTTGGGACAGAGATGGCGTCATTTTTATGTCCTCCCTCTCACAGAATATAGAAAGAAGACGAGAAAGAGGAAAAAAAAAAAGAGAAAAACTTTTAATTAAGCTTCACACCGAATTTTTATATCTCCATATAAGTGCTATTTAGTGACTCAGTTTATCTCTTTTCTGGTAACACACATCTTAACTTAAAAACTTGACCATGGTAATTTAAGGATAAAAAGAAAAAGAAAAAAAATGCAACAAAACAAAAGTCAAACTTGAAGGAAAAATTCGAACCTGTGTCTGAGGTGGCACCCACCTGTTTCTGCTATATATTCTTCCTAACTGATAAACTCACTTGCTAACCAAGCTATGTTATATTTAACTCAATATATATACAAAATAAAAACAAAATAGTAAAAGAGAAAGCTAAAAGAAAAGCAAAAAAAAAAATGAAGAAAATAAGACAGCTGTACTACTTGGCAACTTAACTCAGTACTGTTGACAGGTGGATATTTGTGGGTTTTTTTTATTATTCAATTATTTCGTGTATCAAACTAACTAACAAGTTAATATAAATGGGAAGGATACTGATTTTAACAATATATGGAACCACATGATCAGGTAAACGGCTTAAGAGCTTTCCCCAGTTTACACAAAAAATTAGGTAATGTGATGTGATGGCTTCACCTCTGGCAACTCTTCTAAATTTCCTTCAAGGCAGAACTGGACGGCAGCTTCTCTCTCCCCTCACGAAAAATGTTCTCAATTTTTTTCCTTTAATATTTTGGACAGTCTCGTCATACAACAAATATAAGTTTTGTACTCACACACACACACACATATATATATATATATATATATATATATATATATATATATATATATATATATATATATATATATATATATATATATATATATATATATATATATATATATATATATATATATATATAAATATATATATATATATATATATATATATATATATATATATATATATATATATATATATATATATATATATATATATATATATATATATATATATATATATATATATATATATATATATATATGTATATATATATACATACAAGACATGCCACGAAACTGGTGCCAGAAATACGCAATTCCTGTTATGATGAGAGGCTGAAGGAAGTAGACTTACCATCACTCGAAGCTAGAAGATTGAGGGAGGATATAGTGACGGTTTTCAAATTCCTTCATGATTATGACAGAGTCGATAGGGATCGATATTTTAATATGGCTGGCACTAGAACTAGAGGTCATAGCTTGAATCTTCATAAGAAAACTTCCTTGCAGGATGTAAGGAAGGGCATTTTAGTGAAAGAGTAGTTGATAATTGGGATTCGCTAAGCGAGGGGTAGTTAATGCTAACTCAAACCATAATTTTAAGGACAAGTATGGAAAGTATCACTAAGTACAAAATGGATATAGTAGCAGTTACAGAGATTAAGTGAAGTGAGGACTTAAACAGTGTCACAGTTTTTCCTAATGGCTTCAGAATATTAAGGGTTGAAAGATCTGAGAGGACTGGCGGAGGGATATCACTGCTCAAAAGTTAAAGGGTTCAGGTTGAAGAAACAAACTTTGCTGTAGAAGGTGAGTTCAAGGAATTTCTTATTGCTAGCATTAATACTGGGTCAGAGAACATTATAATAACTGTTGTATATAACCCACCAAGGAACCATCATAGGCTAGAAGTGTATGAGGAAAGTCATACAGGTACTATTGTAGTCATAAACTCAGTTGTTAACATTACACGGGAGAGAAAACGTAGAATTTTGATTATGGGAGATTTTAATCATAGAGCAATCAAACAAACAAACAAACAAACATTTATTTCCATTTTGTACAATGGTTATTCAACATTAATAGTAACTTATAAGTAGACATGTAATTAAACTAATAAATAAGAGGGTTAGACATATAGTTAAATTAAATGTAGCTTTCATAGAAAATAATAATGCTGTAAAAAAATGTTAACAATAATGTTAATAATAAGTAGTAAGTATGCCACTAGATACAGGATCGTTATTATCGGCATCATTTCCTATTTGTTTCCTTACAATGAGAATAATTAGTTCTTAATGAGCAGCAACTATTTGTCCAAAGAAAACTATATAGTTTGCCTTTGAAAGCTGTGAAGGAGGATGCATTTTTAAGATGCTCTGGAATATTATTCCAGAGTGTTGGCCCTTTGATAGTGATCATCTTTGAACCTGCTTCTGTGTTTGTTCTGTGAATAATAGATTGGATAAATTTTGACCCACACAGTGGTGAGGACTCATTCGGGGCAAGATTCCTAGATTGCATGCAAGGGAATTTACTACACCAGCATGTACTGGAACCAACTTGGGCCAGGGGTGGGGATTAGCCATTGCTGCTTGATCTAGTATTCATAGATAATGTGTTGGATATTGAAAAAAAAAAGTATTTTACCACCAATTGGAAAGAGTGACCACTGTGTGTTGTTTTTGGAGTATATCTTCAAAGATGTTCTGCCTGAGAGCAGAGGCACTGATAACATGAGGAGGAACTATCCAAAAGGAAATTGCATCAGATTGAATTAGCTTTTTGCAGTTATTGACTAGAGGATCTTATTTAACAACAAATCTGTACAAGAAATGCACGACATCTTTTGTGAGGAATATGGGAATATAGTATATTGCTGCATACCTGTCACAAAATAGGAGCAATTCATGCCAGAGAGAAATGGTTCAATAATGAGTGTAAGAGAGCTAAGGAGTGGAAAGACAAATGCTGGAAAGGGTATAGGAAGAGAAAAAACATAAATGCCTGCAGATTTATAAAAGAGCAAGAAATGATTACCTAAGAGGCAGTGAGAGACTATGAAAGGGATATCACCAGGAAGACTAAAGAAAATTCCAAATTTTTCCACAGCTTTCAGAGGAAAACTGAAGGTAGTTAAATAGGTTTTCAAGCTTAAGAGAGCAGATGAAAGCATGACTGAGACGGATGAAGAGATCTGCAACGAATTAAACAAGGAGTTTCAGTCAGTATTTATAGTAGAAAATATTCCACTCCCTCAGATAGCAGAGATAGATACTCATGGGCCGATATTAAAGATCATCATCTTTCAAACGCAGAGGTATGCAAAGCGGTGATGGAGTTAGATATCCATAAAGCTAAAGGCCCTGATGATATATCCCATTATGTATTTAAGAAATGTGTTAATTCAATATCAAATGCACTAAGTATTATATTTAAAAAGTCACTGTAGTCAGGGGAGATTCCAAGATGCTGGAAAGAAGCGAGCATGATACCTATCTTGAAAAAGGGAAGGAAAGATATGGTTCAAAACGATAGACCTGTTTCCTTGACGAGCATAGCTTGCAAAATTATGGAGAAACTACTAAGGAAACATATATCTCATCACTTGGAATCCTTCAACTTTTTCTCAGTGAGACAACATGGCTTCAGAAAAGGTAGATCAACTGTAAGAAATTTATCAGAATTTTATGATGAGGTAAGCCGAATCTTACAGGAAAGAGAGGGCTGGGAAGATTGCATATTCCCAGACTTCCAAAAACTATTTGACACTGTTCCATACAGGTGACTTATTAAGAAGCTGCAAGCAATGGCAAGAATAGGTGAAAATATCTTGGAATGGATAAAAACATACTTAGAAGGAAGGGAACAGAGAGTTAGAGTAAGATACTCAGTGTCTGAATGGAGTAGAGTTAGCAGTGGAGTTCCACAGGGTTCAGTTTTAGGGCCACTTTTGTTTCTTATATATGTAAATACCTACCAGAGTCTGTAAATTAATTCATGAATATGTTTGTAGATGATGCAAAGATTGGGAAAGAAGTAAGAAACGAGAGCAATGGTAGAGAACTTCAGGAAGAGCTTGATAGTCTGCATGTGTGGTCAGAAAAGTGGCTAATGATATTCAATACTTCAAAATGTTAGGTAATGGGAATGGCTACAAGTGCAAGAAGGCCCAAACTTGAATAGTCAATAGCAGGAGCAGAACTTCAAGAGACAGAGAATGAGAGATCTACAGCAAACATACTGACAGATTTATCTCCGGAAATGCATATAAATGGCATAGTAAGGGCATTATATATATATATATATATATATATATATATATATATATATATATATATATATATATATATATATATATATATATATATATATATATATATATATATATATATATATATATATATATATATATATATATATATATATATATATATATATATATATATATATATATATATATATATATATATATATATATATATATATATATATATATATATATATATATATATATATATATATATATATATATATATATATATATATATATATATATATATATATATATATATATATATATATATATACATCTATATATATATATATATATATATATATATATATATATATATATATATATATATATATATATATATATATATATATACATCTATATATATATATATATATATATATATATATATATATATATATATATATATATATATATATATATATATATATATATATATATGTATATATATATATATATATATATATATATATATATATATATATATATATATATATATATATATATATATATATATATATATATATATATATATATATATATATATATATATACATATATATATATATATATATATATATATATATATATATATATATATATATATATATATATATATATATATATATATATATATATATATATATATATATATATATATATATATATATATATATATATATATATATATATATATATATATATATATATATATATATATATATATATATATATATATATATATATATATATATATATATATATATATATATATATATATATATATATATATATATACATCTATATATATATATATATATATATATATATATATATATATATATATATATATATATATATATATATATATATATATATATATATATATATATATATATATATATATATATATATATACATCTATATATATATATATATATATATATATATATATATATATATATATATATATATATATATATATATATATATATATATATATATATATATATATATATATATATATATATATACATCTATATATATATATATATATATATATATATATATATATATATATATATATATATATATATATATATATATATATATATATATATGTATATAATATATATATATATATATATATATATATATATATATATATATATATATATATATATATATATATATATATATATATATATATATATATATATATATATATATATATATATATATATATATATATATATATATATATATATATATATATATATATATATATATATATATATATATATATATATATATATATATATATATATATATATATATATATATATATATATATATATATATATATATATATATATATATATATATATATATATATATATATATATATATATATATATATATATATATATATATATATATATATATATATATGTATATGTATATATATATATATATATATATATATATATATATATATATATATATATATATATATATATATATATTTTTTTTTTTTTTTTTTTTTTTTTTTTAGCAAATGTAAAGGTAGCTTTCAAGCACTTGGACAAAGAAATATACAGAAATATTTATGCAACCTATGTGAGGCCAAAGCTTGAATATGCAGCCCCCTTTTGAAATCCACACATGAAAAAGCACATAGTTAAGCTTGAAAATTTTTAGAAGAACGCCACGAAACTGGTATAAAAAATACGAAATCTCATTTAAAAGGATAGGCTGAAGGAATTAGGCTTACCATCACTCAAAGGTAGAAGATTGAGGGGCATATGGTGACGATTTTAAAATTCCTTCAGGATAATGACAGAATGGATAGGGATCGATATATTGATATCGCTGTCACTAGAACTAGAGGTTATAGTTTGATGCTTGTAAGAAAACTTCTTTGCAGGATGTAAAGAAGTACGTTTTTAAAGTAAGAGTAGTTGATAATTGGAATTCGCTTAGCGAGGAGGTAGTTAATGGTAACTCAAACCATAGTTTCAAGGACGAGTATGATAAGTATCAATAAGTAGAAAATGGAACCGATTAGGAGACGGAATGTGACGAGCTTGGGGCTCTTTCCCGTAAGCACAATTAGGCAATTGCACACACACACACACACACACACACACACACACACACACACACACACACACACACACACACACACACACACACATACATACATACATACATACATACATACATACACACACACGCTTGGAATCCGCAATTGAAAAAGCACGTAGTTCATCTTGAAAAAATTCAAAGCCATTACACAAAATTTGTGCCAGAAATACGCAATCTCAGTTATGATGAGAGGCTGAGGGAATTAGACTTACCATCACTTGAAGCTTGAAGATTGAGGGGGGATATGGTGAGAGTCTTTTAATTCCTTTATGGTTATGATAGAGTGGATTGGGATAGATATTTTGATATGGCTGACTCTAGAACTAGAGGTCATAGTTTGAAGCTTCATAAGAAAACTTTTTTACAGGATGTAAGGAAGTACTTTTTTTAGTGTAAGATTTGTTGATAATTGAAATTCGCTAAGCGAGGAGGCAGTTAAGGCTAACTCAAATCATAGTTTTAAGGACAGGTATGATAAGTATCACTAAGTACAAAATGGAACCAATCAGGAGACGGGAGGTGACGAGCTTTGGGCTCTTTCCCGTAATCACAATTAGGTAATTGCACATACATATATACATACATACATACAAACATACATACATATATACATAGAGTCAGGCAGTGAGGCAACATGGCTTCAGAGAAGGTAGATCAACAGTAACAAACTTATTAGAATTTTATGATGAGGCAAGCCGAATCTTACAGGAAAGAGAGGGCTGGACAGATTGCATATTGCTAGGCTTCCAGAAAGCATTTGACACTGTCCCATACGGGAGACTTATTAAGAAGCTGCCAGCAATGGCAAGAATAGGTAGAAATGTCTTGGAATGGATAAAAACTTACTTAGAAGGACGGGAACAGAGGGTTAGAGTAAGTTCCTCAGTGTCTGAATGGAGAAGAGTTAGTAGTGGAGTTCCACAGGCTTCAGATTTAGGGCCACTTTTGTTCCTTGTTTGTGTAATTGACCTACCAGAGTCTGTAAATTCATTCATGAATATGTTTGCAGATGATGCAAAGATTGTGAAGAAAGTAGGAAACGAGAACAATGGTAGAGAACTTCAGGAAGATCTAAATAGTCTCCATGAGTGGTCAGAAAAGTGGCTAATGAAATTCAATACTTCAAAATATAAGGTAATTAGAATGGGTACAAGTGCAAGAAGGCCCAAGCTTGACTACTCGGTGGCTGGAGTACAATTTTAAGAGACAGAAAATGAGAGAGATCTATTAGTAAACATACTTGCAGATTTGTCTCCAGAAATACATATAAATGGCTTAGTAAGGGCAGCATGTGCATTCTTATCAAATGTAAGGGTAGCCTTCAGGCACATGGACAAGGAAATGTTCAGAAATATTTATGTAACCTATGTGAGGCCAAAACTCGAATAGGCAGCCCTCTTTTGGAATCCGCACTTGAAAAAGCACGTAGCTAACCTTGAAAATGTTCAAAGACATGCCATGAAACTGGTGCCAGAAATGCACAATCTCAGTTATGATGAGAGGCTGAGGGAATTAGACTTACCATCACTTGAAGCTAGAAGATTGAGAGGGGATGGATATGGTGACAGTTTTTAAATTCCTTCATAGTTATGATAGAGTGGATAGGGATCGATATTTTGATATGGCTGGCTCTTGAAGTAGAGGTCATAGTTTGAAGCTTCGTAAGAAAACTTCTTTGCAGGATGTAAGGAAATACTTTTTCAGTGTAAGAATAGTTGATAATTGGAATTCGCTAATCAAGGAGGTAGGTAATGCTATCTAAATCCATAGTTTTAAGGACAGGTATGATAAGTATCACTAAGTATAAAATGGAACCGATGAGGAGACGGGAGGATACGAGCTTTGGGCTCTTTCCCGTAAACACAATTAGGCAATTACAATTTGGTAATTACATACACACACACACACACACCTAGTAGTGGAGTTCCACAGGGTTCAGTTTTTGGGACACTTTTGTTCATTGTATATGTAAATGACCTTCCAGAGTCTGTAAATTCATTCATGAATATGTTTGCAGATGATGCAAAGATTGTGAAGAAAGTAGGAAACGAGAACAATGGTAGAGAACTTCAGGAAGATCTAAATAGTCTGCATGAGTGGTCAGAAAAGTGGCTAATAAAATTCAATACTTCAAAATTTAAGGTAATGAGAATGGGTACAAGTGCAAGAAGGCCCAAGCTTGACTACTCGGTGGCTGGAGTACAACTTCAAGAGACAGAAAATGAGAGAGAACTAGGAGTAAACATACTGGCAGATTTGTTTCCAGAAATACATATAAATGGCATGGTAAGGGCAGCATATGCATTCTTATCAAATGTAAGGGTAGCCTTCAGGCACATGGACAAGGAAATGTTCAGAAATATTTATGTAAGCTTTGTGAGACCAAAACTCGAATATGCAGCCCCTTTTTGGAATCCGCACTTGAAAAAGCACATAGCTAAGCTTGGAAAAGTTCAAAGACATGCCACGAAGGTGGTGCCAGAAATACGCAATCTCAGTTATGATGAGAGGCTGAGGGAATTAGACTTACCATCACTTGAAGCTAGAAGATTAAGGGGGGATATGGTGACAGTCTTTAAATTCCTTTATAGTTATGATAGAGTGGATTGGGATCGATATTTTGATATGGCTGGCTCTAGAACTAGAGGTCATAGTTTGAAGCTTCGTAAAAAACTTCTTTGCAGGATTTAAGGAAGTACTTTCTTAGTGTAAGAGTAGTTGATAACCGGAATTCGCTAAGCGAGGAGGTAGTTAGTGCTAACTCAATCCATAGTTTTAAGGAGAGGTGTGATAAGTATCACTAAGTACAAAATGGAACCGATGAAGAGACAGGAAGTTACGAGCTTTGGGCTCTTTCCCGTAAGCACAATTAGATAATTACAATGAGGTAATCACACACATACTATGACCAGAATAGTTTGCAAAGTTATGGAAACTACTAAGGAAACATATCTCTCTTTACTTGGAATCTTTCAGATTTTTGTCAGTGAGAAAGAATGGCTTCAGAGAAGGTTGATCAACAGTAACAAACTTAGTAAATTTTATGATGAGGTAAGCCGAATCTTACAGGAAAGAGAGGGCTGGACAGATTGCATATTCCTAGACTTCCAGAAAGCATTTGACACTGTCCCATACGGGAGACTTATTAAGAAGCTGCCAGCAATGGCAAGAATAGGTGGAAATGTCTTGGAATGGATAAAAACTTACTTAGAAGGAAGGGAATAGAGGGTTAGAGTAAGACACTCAGTGTCTGAATGGAGAAGAGTTAGAAGTGGGGTTCCACAGGGTTCAGTTTTAGGTCCACTTTTGTTCCTTGTATATGTAAATGACCTACCAGAGACTGTAAAATCATTCATGAATATGTTTGCAGATGATGCAAAGATTGTGAAGAAAGTAAGAAACGAGAACAATGGTAGAGAACTTCAGGAAGATCTGAATAGTCTGCATGAGTGGTCAGAAAAGTGGCTAATAAAATTCAATACTTCAAAATGTAAGGTAATGAGAATGGTTACAAGTGCAAGAATGCCAAAGCTTAACTACTCGGTGGCATGAGTGCAACTTCAAGAGACAGAAAATGAGAGAGAGCTAGGAGTAAACATACTGGCCAATTTGTCTCCAGAAATACACATAAATAGCACAGTAAGGGCAGCATATGTTTTCCTAGCAAATGTAAGGGTAGTCTTCAGGCACATGGACAAGGAAATATTCAGAAATATTTTGTAACCTATGTAAGGCCAAAACTTGAATATGCAGCCCCCTTTTGGAATCCACACTTGAAAAAGCACGTAGCTAAGCTTGAAAAAGTATGTTAGGAAGGAAATAGACATTTGTTTCTTTTATTTGGGTCTATTTTCAATTGCAAGAGTTTTCTATGATTAAGGAATGTATACACTCTGATTGGTTTATTTATTTTAATTTGTATTTGCTCTCCCAATGATTTAGTGAGCCTTTTAATTATTTCATATATATATTTTGAGTTTGGCAAGAATTTTTTTGAGAGTTAAAAATAGTAGAGGTATAACTTGAAATACCTTAACTTTAGACTTTTGACTTCAAAGAGTTTTGATAGACTAAAGAAATTCGGAAACCTTCATATTCTAACTGGTCAGTATCGATATTTGATATTATTAATCCTTGTTTTACTAAATAACAGAGGTGATGAGGGTGAGTCCAAAGCTAACTGAAGAGTTAGTTGACGAGAGACATTGTTGTTATGTAAAGAGATAGAGAAGAAAATAAACATGGCGTCCTGTCGTTTGGCTCTGTCATTCCTCCTACTTGGATCTCCTGTCATGATGTTGATGAACCATCGTTAACATTTTGGTGCCCAGACCCGGGAAGTAGAAGCTGTCAAGACTTCCTTGTGAGTTATTGTGGCGGAAATCAGTAAGAATTTCGAGGAGAATGACTCAGTCAATGGACCCACTTCAGTTGGTGAAGCGGCAGAGGACGTCGGCCAGATGTTGGGTTACTCGGCAGGCCAAGGCATTGAAGAACCTGCTAGAGACAACCAGCATCAGTGAGTTTCAGCTCAAGAGCTCCATAGACGTCTTTAATAGTAGACTAAGCACTTTGGAGGAGAAACAGGCTGAACTGGAAGTGCTTATCCCGAAGAAGGAGCTGGAGGATTGTATCGACGAGGCTGACACATTCAGGCGTACTTCCCTTCAAGCTTGGTACAAGGCTAACGAGACATTAGAAAGTTTAGTCAAGAACAATCAAGGAGATGCATCCGACGCTCATAGTGTTAGTTCAAGTCACAAGTCACCTGAAGTTTAGCTCCCCAAGTTAGAGTTGTCCAAGTTCAAGGGAAACATCACCAAGTGGCAAGCCTTCTGGAACCAGTTTAAGTCGCACATTGATGAGACAGATTTACCTGACGTGAGTAAATTTACTGAAGGAGAGATACGGCAGGCCAGAGAGAATCATATTTGCTCATGTACAAGCTCTGTTAACTGGTTATGTTCCTGTGAAGGCTAGAGGTCCTAAATATACAGCACAACTTTGGAGTCTGCAAGATGAGCTACTTAAACACATAAGAAGTTTAGAAGCATTAGGTGTCTCAGGCAAGCAGTGTGAAATCTTCCTAACTCCCATCATGCTTTCCCGTCTCCCTAATGAAATTCGTCTTGAGTTGGCCCGGCAGGGAGCAGGACACGAAAGCGATCTTGAATGGCTGCTGACTTTCCTCAAACAAGAAATCGAGAGGTTGGAGAGATCTGAGGTGTTCAAGGACATCACAGCTGGGTGGAAGGAGAACCAGAGTTCAGCCGAGGAGAGATCAACCTGGCAGGCACGAGGAGTAAGAGAGAGGGTGGCGTCTGCTGCTGCCCTACACACAACTTCGGAAGGTGAAAGAGTAACAGTACAGTGTGGGTTTTGTAACAAGAAGCATCCTTCTGAGAGATGTTTTGAGACTCAGAAGTGTGACGGTAAGGAGCGTATGGAGAGAATTAAGACAGCTAGGTTGTGTTTCAGATGTTTAGTTAAAGGACTCATTGCCAAAGGCTGTCATGCAAAATGTAAAAAATGTAAGGGTAACCATCATATTCTCATTTGTGGTGTTAAGGTGGATAATACTAAGGTTGAACCAGCACCTATAACAGCTCCCCAGGAACAATTTACAGATACAGACACAAGGTTTAGAGATGAAATTAAAGGTTTGGCTGTCAAATTTGCTGGAGCTTCCTGGTTTAGCCATACCAGTAGTGGTGAGACATGTACTGTGTTACAGATAGCTACTGTGAGAGTGGTTTGATCAAATGGAGTGGTTCAGAAAGCTAAATTAATGTTTGATGGAGGGTCAGATAGGACCTATGTAGCCAGTAATTTAGTTAAGAAGAGTAAACCCACTTGGAAATCTAGCCTACCTATTTCTTACTCTACATTTGGTGGTGGTAATTCTACCCATGTTAGACAAAGTAATATATTTGAGTTGAGAATTCTTGATTGCAATGATATACCCCTTACTCTGACAGCTGTTGAGGTACCAGTCTTAAGTCAACCCATGTTTAGGACTGCTGTACCTAGAAGAATAATGTCTAAACTTCCCTTACCTCTTGCAGATAATTACCAAGATGATTCAAGTATAGAAGTAGATATATTAGTGAGTCAAGATGCTTATTGGAGTTATTGGAGTCTCATAATCTTCAGTGAGTTTGTGCAGGTGGAGAATGTAGTAGCTCAGAAGTCTGTGTTCAGGTGATTACCTAATTGTGATTACCTAATTGTGAGTGCTATCTGGTGTTTGGCACTCTTCACATCCTTGTCCTAATGTAAAAGTAACTTCACCTCAAATGTTATGCATTTCAAAGGTTTCAGACTATGATGTAAGTACTTTTTGGGACTTAGAATCCATAGGTATCCAGTCCATTGAAACAGACCCTAAGGTTGAGTCAAATATTGTCATGCAGGAATTTGCCCAGAATGTTTCCTATTTCAAGGGTAAATATGAAGTGTCCCTACCATGGAAAAACGAGTCGATGAAAGATGCTCTTTTGAATAACGAGAAACTTGCAATGAAAAGACTAGATAAGTTACATATGAGACTGGACAAGGATGAAAGGTTAAAGGTTGAGTACTATAATGTCTTTAAAGAGTATGAGAAAGATGGTATTATTGAGGAAATTCCTTTGAATTATATTAAGAGTAATAATCCCACATTCTACTTGCCTCATCATCCTGTAGTTAAGGCCAGCAGTGTAAGTTCTAAAGTTAGACCAGTATTTGATGCATCAGCTAAGGGTTACAATGGAATTTCACTCAATGACTGTCTTCTCACAGGGCCTTCCCTCAACCCAGATTTAGTAGAAGTCATGCTTAGATTTAGGAGATGGCCCATTGCTCTCACTGCTAATATAACAAAAGCATTCTTGCAACTAAGTGTTGATCCATCAAACAGAGATGTACACCGTTTTTTGTTGAGGGATGAGAATGGGGTCAAGCACATGAGATTTCTGAGGGTTCCCTTTGGAAACACTTCCAGTCCCTTCCTGCTCAATGCCACAATTAAATACCATTTATACAAGTATCCTTGCACAGAAGTAATTCAAGAATTAAAGGAAGATATGTATGTGGATAATTGGCTGAGTGGGGCTGATAGTGTGGATGAAGCTACCCATAAGTTTAATGAGGCATGTGAGGTTTTGGCTCAGGCAGGTATGCCTCTCACTAAATGGGTGTCAAACAGTAAAATGGTAACCTCTAATTTTCAGGACAAGCTTGACCAATTACATTATGAAGACGACACTAAAGTACAGGGATTGCTGTGGTGTAGAACATCTGATGAGTTTTCCTTTGCAGATTTAAAGTTCAACACCCAAACTGTGTTGAATTATAACAAGAGAAGCATGCTAAGTCTGATTGCCAAAATCTTTGACCCTCTAGGCCTTATTAATCCATTTATTATGTTTGGTAAAATACTTTTCCAAGATATATGGAGGTTGGGATTACAGTGGGATGATGAGTTGCCACCAGAATTATTGTATAAGTTTAAAAACTGGGTTCTGAGTGCTGAGTGTCTAAGGGATTGGAGGATGAAGAGAGCTTACTTTCCACATTTGCTATGGAGTAATCTTACTAATGTGAGAACTTCTAAGGGGATTTTGAAAAGGACAATTCAAAGACTTCATGATATAGAAATATCAAGTGTTGAGTATACCAATGATGCTAAGGTTGATCAGCTTCTTCCTCTTTCTGATACGTCTGTTCAAGCCAGTCCTCCTCCTGACCAGGAAATTGACCACTCTTACTCTAAGCCTGATGTATCTGATGACATTCATACACGTTCAGGTAGACCGATTAGGGCTCCTCAGAAACTTGATTTGTGAGTACTGTACTGTACAGTAGTAAAGTGTGTAAGGTACTGTACAGTATACTTCATTACCGGTATCTATATATGTTGTATATCTGTTGGAGGGCTAAGTGATGTGAAATTTCATACCGGTACAGTTCTGTATGTTTGTATAGGTTACTGTACTTGATTAATAGGAGTCTGTACTCCTATGATGGGGAGTGTGTTAGGAAGGAAATAGACATTTGTTCCTTTTATTTGGGTCTACCTTCAATTGCAAGAGTTTTTTTTAATGATTAAGGAATGTATACACTCTGATTGGTTTATTTATTTTAATTTGTATTTGCTCTCCCAATGATTTAGTGAGCCTTTTAATTATTTCATATATATATTTTGAGTTTAGCAAGAGTGTTTTTTGAGAGTTAATAATAGCATAGGTATAATTTGAAATACCTTAACTTTAGACTTTTGACTTCAAAGAGTTTTGCTAAACTAAAGAAATTCGGAAACCTTCATATTCTAACTGGTCAGTATCGATGGTTGGTATTATTAATCCTTGTTTTACTAAATATCAGAGGTGATGAGGGTGAGTCCAAAGCTAATTGAAGAGTTAGATGACGAGAGACAATGTTGTTATGTAAAGAGATAGAGAAGAAAATAAACATGGCGTCCTGTCGTTTGGCTCTGTCATTCCTTCTATTTGGATCTACTGTCACGATGTTGATGAACCTTCGTTAACAAAGTTCAAAGACATGCCACGAAACTGCTGAGGGAATTAGACTTACAATCACTCGAAGCTAGGAGATTGAGGGGGATATAGTGCAGTCTTTAAATTCCTCCATGGTTATGATAGAGTGGATTGGGATCGTTATTTTGATATGACTGGTTCTAGAATTAGAGGTCATAATTTGAAGCTTCATAAGAAAACTTCTTTGCAGGATGTTAGGAAGTACTTTTTTTTTTTTAAGTGTAAGAGTAGTTGATAATTGGAATTCGCTAAGCGAGTAGGTAGTTATTGCTAACTCAATCCATAATTTTCAGGACAGGTATGATAAGTATCACTAAGTACAAAATGGAACCTATCAAGAGATGGGAAGATACGAGCTTTGGCTCATTCCTGTAAGCGCAATTAGGTAATCATACACACACACACACAGATATATATATATATATATATATATATATATATATATATATATATATATATATATATATATATATATATATATATATATATATATATATATATATATATATATATATATATATATATATATATATAATTCTCTCTCTCTTTCTCTTTCTCTCTCTCTCTCTCTCTCTCTCTCTCTCTCTCTCTCTCTCTCACTCTCTCTCTCCCTCTACACCGACCTTGAAGGATGTCTATCCCCCCCTGCAGAGACAGTTAGCTCTGGAGACTATAGCTGATGTGTCCACGTCTGTCCCTGCAGCACACCACGTCTATGTTGATGGTTCTGTGCAAGCAGATGGGAGGGCGGCATGTGCTGTGTTTTCCCCCACCATGGAGCCGCCTGTGCCGGCTGATTCATGGATTGGCCGTAGACTACCCACCTCATCGAGCTCCACCTACTGTGAACTGAATGCCATCTTGGATGCCGTAACTCTCCTTGTTCGACGACGAGTGAATGGGGTAATAATTTGTGACTCCCAATCGGCCCTACAAGCCCTATCCTCGCCAAGACCCATCTGTGGCCATGCTGTGGGAGATATATTATGTCGCTTCGCGGCCGCTCAGGATGCTTCTCTTGTTGTGTCATTTGTATGGACGCCCTCTCACATTGGGCTGACTGGCAACGACACAGCGGATTGTCTTGCCAAGGCGGCCTGTATGCTGGATGGGCATGCTGTGGACGCTGAGCCCTCCCTCCGATACCTACATAACATCATCTACTCAGCTGGGTTTGCCATGATGGTCCAGCGCAGGGACATGGAGAGGGCCAACAGTGTGTCCATATAGCACCATGATCATTTTCTTCACAGTCGCTACAAGTATCGCAGGCGCGGCTTAATGGTGCGGAAAAACAATGTAGTTAGTGCTCGGCTCAGAATGGGGTATCGGCCTTTATGGCAGGTCTCCCAGACTCTAGATATGCCACAGTACACCTCCTGTAAATTATGCGAGCGTCCTAATGCTAACACTCTTGACCACTATTGTCTTCAGTGCCCCACAGTGAGAGATGTTTTACCACGAGGTCAGAACTTAATACAGATCTGCTCATTTTTACTTAATGATGACAACCTTGATGTTATTCTTGCTCGTTATCCTCACTTTGGTGGCCATTAATTATATTGAATTATACATATATTTTCTGTATGTTGCTGTATACTTCTGTTTGTGTATTCTGTGTTTCTCTGAGCTTTACTTTTGTATATAATGTACTCTGTGCTGCCATACTGTGAGTTGTGTGTTAGTATGCAGCAATGTTTTATCAGTGTGTACACCTCCCTGTAAACTATGTTCTATTCTTGGTTTTGTATCCATTTGAAGCATTATTTGTATGAATTCATGTAATGCCTGACGCCTTGGCGCAATAAATTAATAAAATAAAATAATAATCTCTCTCTCTCTCTCTCTCTCTCTTCTCTCTCTCTCTCTCTCTCTCTCTCTCTCTCTCTCTCTCTCTCTCTCTCAACTCACGACCTTCAGCACATGCTCCATGATTTTTACGTGTCTGCTACCTCCTGTGGCCTTATTATCTCCCCAGAAAAAAGCAGGATTTTTACTTCACGCAACTGCAGAGCACTGCCCGCATTCGCCATGGGTGGTAATGTCATCCCTCACTGCACACAGTACACGTATTTAGGTGCACCAGTCCGGATCACCCCAGCTATACCTGCACGTCAACGAATTCATCACTTTGTGAAGAGCCTTCTTGACCGTCTGGAGCCCCGCTTTGCACCTGTCAAGTGGCTTGCCAACAATGCTGCAGGAGTCTCCATCCCAGTGGCGAGGACCCTCTACATCCTACTACTTCGGTCAGTGGTTGACTATCTGTCTCCTGCCTTGTGTCAACTTCCTAGACCAGCTCTCGAGCCACTTGAAAAGTTCCAGAATCGAGTCATGAGATTTATCTTGGGATGTTCTCTCTCTACCTGTATTGTGAGTATGCAGTTGGAGCTCAGCTTGCCCCCTCTTGTGGAGAGGATTTATGCCAATGTGTCCTATTTTACTGTTAAGTGTCTTCACTACCCCTTTCTTGCTCCGTACTTCTCTACTGTCATGAGGACGTCCCTGGATCCAGACGCACCCAGGCTCCCACTTCGAGCAGGAGGTCATAACCTTATCAGGGTGGTGAGTGACATTCTCCGTGGCCTTGACATCGACCTGCCAGTGCAGGCGGCTGTCCCAGATTTACCACCCTGGCGTGTCCCCCTCCCCGCTGTCACATATACACCGACCTCGAAGGATGTCTATCCCCCCTTGCAGAGACAGTTAGCTCTGGAGACTATCGCTGATGTATCCACGTCTGTCCCTGCAGCGCACCACGTCTATGTTGATGGTTCTGTGCAAGCAGATGGGAGGGCAGCATGTGCTGTGTTTTCCCCCACCATGGAGCCGCCTGTGCCGGCTGATTCATGGATTGGCCGTAGACTACCCACCTCGTCGAGCTCCACCTACTGTGAACTGAATGCCATCTTGGATGCCGTGACTCTCCTTGTTCGACGACGAGTAAATGGGGTAATAATTTGTGACTCCCAATCGGCCCTACAAGCCCTATCCTCGCCCAGACCTATCTGTGGCCGTGCTGTGGGAGATATACTATGTCGCCTCGCGGCCGCTCAGGATGATTCTCTTGTTGTGTCATTTGTATGGACTCCATCCCACATTGGGCTGACTGGCAACGACACAGCGGATCGTCTTGCCAAGGCGGCCTGTATGCTGGATGGGCATGCTGTGGACGCTGAGCCCTCCCTCCGATGCCTACGTAATATCATCTACTCAGCTGGGTTTGCCTTGATGGTCCAGCGCAGGGACACGGAGAGGGCCAACAGTGTGTCCATACAGCACCATGATCACTTTCTTCACAGTCGCTACAAGTATCGCAGACGCGGGTTAATGGTGCGGAAAAACAATGTAGTTAGTGCTCGGCTCAGAATGGGGTATCGGCCTTTATGGCAGGTCTCCCAGACTCTAGATATGCCACAGTACACCTCCTGTAAATTATGTGACCGTCCTAATGCTAACACTCTTGACCACTATTGTCTTCAGTGCCCCACAGTGAGAGATGTTTTACCACGAGGTCAGAACTTAATACAGATCTGCTCATTTTTACTTAATGATGACAACCTTGATGTTATTCTTGCTCGTTATCCTCACTTTGGTGGCCATTAATTATATTGAATTATACATATATTTTCTGTATGTTGCTGTATAATTCTGTTTGTGCATTCTGCGTTTCTCTGAGCTTTACTTTTGCATATAATGTACTCTGTGCTGCCATACTGTGAGTTGTGTGTTAGTATGCAGCAATGTTTTATCAATATGTACACCTCCCTGTAAACCATGTTCAATTCTTGGTTTTGTATCCATTTGAAGCATTATTTGTATGAACTCATGTAATGTCTGACGCCTTGGCGCAATAAATTAATAAAATAAAATAAATAACCCCCCCTCTCTCTCTCTCTCTCTCTCTCTCTCTCTCTCTCTCTCTCTCTCTCTCTCTCTGCATACGAATAGTGAATCCATAAAATATGCCTCAGGATCCATTTCTGTTCACCGTCGTTTGTTTACGTTTCCGTCCGCGACGGTCCCAGGGTAGGACGCAGCGTAATTAAGGAAATAGTGTCTTATTTTTTTCCTTATCCTATTCATGTCTTTAGTTAAATCCCAGTGACATTCAAAGAGCCCCCAAATGTATTTTTAAGAACCCCCTACAATGACAGGCTCAAAAAAGGAGAACTGTGATGAGAAGAAGAGATCCATTGCGCGGCGGCGATGGAAGATACTGGCAGAGGTATGCTCTCTCTCTCTCTCTCTCTCTCTCTCATTTACGGTTTTATTTATAGACCTCGATGTTGCACTATCTTGTATCAGTCTTTGAGTGTATTTTTAGAATGAAAAATTTTTAACGAAGTAAATTCCAGAAGTCCTATCTGGATAGGAAATTATGGATGTACGGATCTAGAATTTTATGGAAAAAAAACCGAATTATGAATCTCCAGAATAGTTGTAGAGGCAGATCCAATTATGATTGAGGAGTATACCTCGCAGGAGGGAATGTCACTTGTTCCAGACATTTATTTTTTTTAATTTTCTTCAAAGGCTCGAAAAATTATGCTTTCAGGATTTAAAAATCTGTATTAATTAGCTATTAATACCAGCCATTTTTTTTATTACTATAATACAATGTGACTTTCCTTGTTGTGACTTTTATTTTAACCAAATTAGTGATTTCTTTTACTTGTGATCGTTATGCATAAATGAGTTTATTCCTCTTTATGTGTGAAATGTGACTGCTCTGCAATTACTTCCAAATATGTACCAATATGACTACAATACCTATATAAACCTACTCATATGTGCACTCTTTTCAAGGGAAATGTAAAACCTTTTCAAGATGCAGATTGGTTTTGTATATCTACCTTGGCTGTTTCCCCCTATTGGGGGGTAGCCGAAATAAAAAAAGAAACAATAAGGGGATTACTCTGCTCTTTGGACAATGCCAAGGGAGCTAGCGACCGTTCAGATGGCACTGCTGGAGTGCCACAGCCCACCCTCCCGGCTCTTCCACAACCTTTGTCACTTCATAAATGCCAACTATCCTACTGCCCCTACCACTGGGCTACCTCTGTAAGATGCAGCCCCGTGGTAACGGCAGATGCCCATCAGAGCTGCGTCACAATCGCTCGCCACTCATTCCCATTCCTAGCACGCTCACTTGCTTCCTTTGCATCCATCCTCCTATCGTTGAGGGCTTTCCTTACTCCATCCATCCACCCAAACCACGGCTTCCCTCTAGCATTTCTCCCGTCAACTCTCGCATTCATCACCTTTTTCATCAGTCTTTCATCATCCAACCTTTCCACATGGCCAAACCATCTCAGAATATTCATATCTACTCTGGCTGCAAATTCTCTCCTCACACCTGTTCTTGCTCTCACCACTTCATTCGTAACCCTATCCAACTGAGATACACCAAGCATACTCCTCAGCATTTCATCACAAACACATTTAGTTTCCGTCTCTCACTTACTTTCATACCCCATAACTCTGATCCATACATCACAGTTGGCACAACCACTTTCTCATACAAAACTTTCTTAACATTCATTTCCAACCCTCTATTCTTCATCACTCCTTTCAACGCACCCAACACTTTACATCCTTCATTCACTCTGTGACACACATTTACTTCCACTCCACCATTTGCAGCTACAACCGAGCCTAAATACTTAAACTGATGGATCTTGAAAAGGTGAGAATCCCATGTAAAGTGCTAGAACCCTCCCATACACACCATACCAAATATTGATTCCATAATTAATGGCAGACTGCATCTATCTTTCAGAAATTGAAATTTTAGACCTCCCCTGGAGTGTAAAGTTTGAGGGAATAACATATGATATTTTAGACTCGGTAATATGTGGTTGTTGCACCTTTGGGAATGAGAGCAGTGTTTCTCGATTATTATTATTATTATTATTTTTATTATTATTATTATTACTATTATTATTATTATTATAATTACTATTATTATTGTTATTATTATTATTGTTATTATTATTATTATTATTATTATTATTATTATTTTAGTTATGGGGATTAAAAATACCCCTAAGGGGGTTGACGTGTTCCCCTAGGTGAGGTTAGGTTAGGTTAGGACGCACCAAAAATGTATTTTTTCGACACTTATTTTCCCCTATTCTAAAAATATTATTATTATTATTATTATTATTATTATTATTATTATTATTATTATTATAAAATTAATTTCTGTGAAGTATGTCTGTATTATGCTGTGTCCACACTACAGAGATCTTATCAACAAATGGAGTTACGGATTTGATAATTTTCAAATCCGACAAGAAATATCATTTAATTTTAGGTAGCTTTAAATATAAACCATACTGAAAGAAACTTTCATGCACACAACACTGTAGACTATATAATGAAGTGTTAATTTCGTTTAACACTGTCTCATGTAAGTCTCTCCTGGAATTAAATGTATATTATACATTTTCTTTTCTAAGTTGCTCACATAATCCAAATTTCTAAATCTTCATCCAAAAAATTGGGGGTTTTGTTTCGTTTTCGTTATTACTTTTCCTCATTTCAGTTACTTAAAATTTACAAAGGTCTTATCCGCCTCTGCTTAGAATACTGCTCACACATCTGGGGTGCTTCTTCCTTTACTTATCTTCTTGATAGGGTTGAATCTAAGGCAGTCAGACTCATTAATGATCCTTCTCTTACTTCTAACCTGGATTCTCTCTCTCTTCGCCGTAAGGTATCTTCCCTTTCGCTTTTCTATCGCTACTACTTCCATCGCTGCTGTGATGAGTTGGCGAGTTGCATCGCTCCTCCACTGCCGAGGCCGCGTAACACTCGCCAAGCGGCCTCATCTCACAGGTACTGTGTGGAGATTTGTAGCTCGTGGATTGGTCGGTGCAGCGACTGCTTCTTCCCATCTACCTCCAGACTCTGGAACTCTCTTCCTCCATCTGTCTTTCCTAATTCTTATGACCTTTCATCCTTCAAAAAGCAGATCTATCGTCATCTCAGAGCCTAGTCCTCCATATCTCTGGGTCCTCTTTACTTTGACTGTTTTTTTCTGTCTGTCGTTTTCCTTTGTGTGACATTACCTCATCTCTGCCTTGCCCTTAACCTTTTTCTTTTCCTTCGTCTTTGTATTTTCTCGTGCCCGGACCTTTGTTGATGAGGGCAGTTTCTGCCTGTCCCGGTGGCACACTCTTAAAAAAAAAATAAAATAAAAATACAAGTGTTTGGTGTGAAGTTTTATCAGATTAGATTCTTAAATAGGAGGAAGAAATTATGTCTTTTAGTATCCTTATTACACTGAAAGCACCACCATTTTATTGTAGTAGGTTGGCCCATGGCATCAGTTGTCTGTTACAGTACTACAACTGAAGATCTTTTGGACTTATAAAGTACTTGCCAGGACATTTGGAAGTTATGTCTTCCTTCAGTTATGGTTCTTTTCTTACGCATACTGCTGCACCGAATATTCTTGGATATTTGTTACACATCTTTTATTACAACATTCCCCATCTCTTAAGTTTTTCTTGGTGCCTGGGCCTGATGAGGGCAGTTTTCTCTGCTCATCCCAATGTCACACTCATATAAAAAACTTATAGATGGTTAGTTAGCTTAGCCTAGGTTAGGTCAGATGACTTGCCTTGTACATATGAAAAACCGTAGAGCATATTAGGGTTATTATTCTTTACAAGATCCAGTTTCACCATATTTTAGTTTTGAACATTATGAATAAGTGGGAGCAATTGACTCACAGTTATTACTCATTTTTTGAACGTCCAGGCTCTCCAACGATCGAATTCCCGTGATGCATCACCAGATAGTGCCTCTACTCGTAAATTCCAGTCTTTTGGGCTTCTGGTTTACGAACCCCTTGGCCAGGACTTCTATTCTGTCAAATGCATCAGTTCCGAGTTAAAAGTCACCATAAGGTAAGTGAACTCCTTTCAGAGGAAGCTTATCAGGTAGCTAAATGCATTACAAAAGAATATTAGGTAAATCTCTACAGATTTTTTTTCATATAAAATACCTAAAAGAACTAAATTTTGTGGTCAGAACTGTATAAACATATTACTTAGCAAATTTAATGCTCAAAATATATAAAATTGAGACATCATACTAAAACAGATGTGTACAGGAATGCAAAATAGACCAAATCAGTACAAGTAAAAATTTAAAAAATTATCTTGAATCTCTCCCATAATATTGTCACGAGATGTAAATATTCAGGTTTTAGGAGTGCTCCGAACAGTATAATTAAAAATTAGTTTTGGCTAAAATTAACTAGATGAAAGAGAAACTCTGTATGCTGCTTTTGAAAAGTGTGCATTAGGCTTATGCATTAATATATTCAAATAAATTTTGTGAGGAACATTTGTATTTGCTAACTGCTTTATAACTGGTAATGCTGTATATGTTATTGTAAAGGAATGCATTAGTGCAATTTTAAAATACTTTTAATTGTATACATATGTACAGTATAGGCATAGGCCTATAAGAATTTAATTTCTGAAGGATAAAAAATATGATATAAGACATCATCATAATCTTAAGTAGCGGAAATAATTAAATGTTTATGCTTTTACCCTTTGAGAAAATCTTAAGCATTTTTTGATGTTCTTGAAAATGGTAAATGATTTATTCATGTGAATACTATTAACATTTTAATTTCTAAAGCCTGTTAACAGCTTGAGAATGCTTTCATGCGTGTACATTTAATCAGTGATGCTCATTCTCTTGCTCTGAATATGGTCTGTTGATTTTGTTCATTATAGAACTGAAAAACAATATATTTAGATCTCAGAATGGTGGTATGGTAGGAGTGGTACATGATAATACACCCTTGATAGCTCTTTTTATATATGAAGTCATATATGAATGGCCAGTGAAAGTATATATGAGTTTGGCATAGTAGTAAACCACATCCTTATATTTTGCATGAAATTTCATGCAATAAACTTTACATATTAGATAAAGATTAGTGACCCCCAGAACATTGAATAATTCCATAAGTGGTTACGTTAGGTTAGTGTCTAACCTAATTTAAATGAACTAATCTAATAAATTAAGGGTAATTTAATCTTTTGGGGTTGCTAATCTTTACCAGATTCCATGTTCCTTCTATCTATGGAAGTAATGTGGGGTACATCCAATGCCTGCATTGAAGTTATGGAGCAAAACTTCTCATTTACCTAAAGAAAAAAGTAATACTAGTTTATGCAGTTCTGATACAATAATGTTTTAATGACAGTTCAAAAATAAATGATGTAATGTTATAATTCGTAAAGCCTTTGTAACATCCAATGTAGTTTACTGATAGATCTTTGAAAGCCAGGGGAATTGGAAAGTACTATTATGACGATGATGATCTCTTAGCTACACCTTCAAAATTATGTAAGTGCACGATTAGAAACTATTTAGATTTTTTTTTACTTCTTTTTTCGTATTTTTGGTAATGTTTATAAGTAGTATGTATACTGTAACCTCATGCTATCGAGGATGAGTTCAGGCAGGCTGTCAGACTGATTTATGTGTTGCAGATTCAGGCTTGTACCACTGTTTTCCTCGATCAGTAAATGGCTGTTGAGTAAAAAAGTTATTAAAGTGTCTGAAATGACTGCTTTTCATCTGTAAATATATCTACCTTATCTTTTCTGAGCTAAAGTAGATAAATTAGATGCCTATTGTGGAGTAGGGTAGAGAGGAATACTGTGCTAGACTGAAAAAAAAAAAGTCTCGTAAACATTACCAAACCTTCTTTTTGTTATTAATAGCTTGTGGGTCATTTTGACCTTTGGAATTGTGGCCTTCCTCTTATTTTCATTGCTGGAATGAGGATTATCACGCTTGCTTACTTATACTAGGTGGTATGCGTATATGTAGTAGCCACTGCACACATATTTTCAAGCTGTAAGTAACACAGTTATCAAGAGGTAAAAGCAAGTTAATTCACATGGAGAGAGAACAAATAAAAACCTGGATCTTATAAAGATGAGTAACCACCAGAAACTCATCCAAAGTTAAATAAGTCCATTAATTGTTAGGTTAGGTGACTTGTAAATATGAATAATCCCAGAGAACCTTGGGGATACTCTGCCTTACAAGATCCAGATGTCTTGAATAATCAATACAAATCATCATCAGCAGGCGAGAAAGAGACTGGAGATGAATCAAAGTACTAAGAAGAGGGTCTGTTATGTAATTCCTTCTTATTCCTGTGGGTTAAGTTGCTTTCATTTTGCACAGTTTTAAATAATAATCGACTTTATAATGACACTGTTACGGCTGTTATTAACCTTTGTTCCACATAGGATATGTTTTTATGCCATTTCTATATCTGTTCAGTTTCAGATGCTAAGGTAGTGTTTAGTTGGAGCATTTTCTCCCCAGATATCTCTCTAATAAAGTGTAACAATAGTTCTGAGTCCTGCACAGCAACTTTATTTTGCTTGTACAGTTACGAATACTTGCAGACTTGCAGTACGGGTTAAAGTAATGAATAAAAATGATAATATTATAGACTAGTATGTTCCTAAAATACTTATACCTTGTTCTTCATGTGATTGTCCTCTTTTGAGCTTCAGATATTAAATAGATATTTTTTTCTTCATTATATTGGCCTCTTAACAGTAAATACTAAATACATAAATATATGTTTTTTTAATTAAAGCTGTGTCGTATATAAGGTTTCTGATTTGATCCTAACACGAACATTTTATAAGAAGAACTGTAATCCTCAGTATTATTGACTATAATAGGGGTAAAATTTAAAGGCTTCCCACATCAATAGAGAATATAAACAGTACATTATTGTGCAGTCAACAAGTAAACTTATGTAGTGAAATGAATGAGATACTGAATTATTATTTTAAATGTATTCACCTCCTGAGAGAGAGAGAGAGAAAGAGAGCACAGTTGGGAAAAATTGTGATCTCAGAAATGATGCTAGGCTCTAGACACTATATATGTTTTCCTCTATGTTTGCAAATTTTAGCTGATTTATAGAGGAATAAATTGACTTGGGATAAACATTCAATCCTAATAGGAAGGACCTCGGTCCATTGAAGTAAATCGACCGTTAAATCTGGCGGGGGGATCTTTAGTGTCTTATATCAACACTCATTAAGAAAAGAAGACTACTGTACCCCCTGTAATACTTTTCAGCAACAGCTACACCATACACAACATCCAATGTGAAAATATTACGTAAATCTAAAAGGTAAATAATGTACAGTATAATAAAATAAAATAAAATATAGTATTGTAATAAAATAAAATCAGACTTACCTGTACTGTGAATGGTGAAGGAAAGTTCTTAATATGCTGTGATCATAGTAGTGGGGGCTCAGAAATTATTCTGAGCCATTGGAGCTTTCCGGTTCCAATGATACCAAGCAAAGCTGTGATGGTGAATAGCAGGGTTCTTCCTGTAGACCAAGTGTTGGCTGGTCAGGTAAGGCTATCACGAGTTTGAAAAAAGTAACTAATATGAGCTGTTTATTACTCTAATACTGCTATTTATTAACGGCTTCACAAAAAATGCAGAGATATGTTTGTGTTCAGTAAGCGAACTAGTATACTTAGAATAGCCATGCACAAAATCCTTACGGGCGTAATCCATTCATATTGGTTTCAACTTTGCTTCTTCGTGCCATATTCTTCACAAACATGCTTCACTGATACACAGTGTTCTAACTTTTTAATCAACTCAATCTTTTAAACTAAATTGACTTTTCTTCCTTATTTCCTTTCCTACTAATGATATGGTTACTCTGTTGTGTAGAAAATCACTATAATCGTTATAAATAATGCACTGAAATTCGTAAATCAAGCACTAAAGTACGGAACAAAAACGTGCTCGTATAACTGGTATGGAAGTTCAGCCTAGGGAGACTGAGGGCCTGCGCCAGAGCCAGTGAGCAGCCAGCTCTTGCAGTAAAAGTCAGTGCTGGGTGTCAATCAGCAGCACGCATGGGACTTTTCAAATTAAATTTTCTAACTAGACCCGATAACTCCGAACATGGCTCTACATCAACAACCGGCCAGCTCTTGAAGCAGCCTTCAGCAACAGTTGCGGGCTCTAAAAAGGAAAAATTCTAACTCATCTGAAATAAATATGCTCCAGATTTTATGTTTGTAAAATCCGAAGTCCGTTAAATTGAGGGTTTTAGCCCTTTACTTGCAAATTGGATACCTCTATTACGTAAATGACTGCCTAATCAGTTTAAAGTACGTGCCATATACTCAAGTAGAAAGTGAAGGAGAAAATTTATATCTGGCGCTTGAAGTCATGATGCCATACATAGAGTCACTGTTTCAACCAGTGAGAGGTACTTGAAGTACTCATAGCCTGTTAGCTGTTATTGAGGAGGTACAAAATTTTTTCTCTTAGGTATGGTGTTCCCCCTACGCATTGACGTTTATGATAGCTCGCAGCAAAAATGGTAGACATAATGAACTAAGACTAAGTTTTTTTATATGAGTGTAACACTAGGACTGGCATAGAAAATTGCCCTCATCAGCCCTGGTCACCAAGAAATATTTTAAGTAAATGAGAAACAAGATGGGGAGTGTGGTGACTTGTCAAGGCATCTGGTCCCGATGGTATCCCTGCAAGGTTCCTTAAGGAGTTTGCAGATGAACTGGCTCCCGTGCTTTGCCGTCTTTTTCTCCTCATTCTGTCAACCAGTATCTATCCTTCATCTTGGAAGCATGCTCTAGTTCAACCTGTTCCAAAGAAGGGTGACCGCTCTATTCCTTCTAACTACCGACCTATTGCTCTAACCTCCTCTATTGCTAAAGTTTTCAAAACTTTGCTCAATGCTCACTTCTTGAAACACCTTGAATCTAACTCACTTATCTCCGATCACCAGTACGGTTTCCGCAAGTCAAGATCCACTGGTGATCTCCTGTCCTAGCTTACTTATGTATGGTCATCTTCTCTGAGGAACTATGGGGAATCCTTTGTCGTCGCCCTTGATATCTCTAAGGCTTTTGACAGAGTCTGGCACAACGCTCTGTTGGCCAAACTCCCTGCCTATGGCTTTACCCCTTCTTTCTGTTCTCTGATTTCCAGTTTTCTTACTGACCGTTCTATATCTGTAGTTGTTGATGGCGCGACATCTAGCCCTTTCTCTGTTTCCAGTGGTGTTCCACAGGGCTCTGTTCTTTCACCTACTCTGTTCCTTCTTTTCATCAATGATCCTCTACAATCCCCATCTTCCTCTCTTCTTCATGCCTTTGCCGATGATTCTACTCTGCACTTTTCCTCTGCCTTTTCTTCACAACCTTCATCTGTTACTTGTAATCAATCTCATATCACTCTTTCTTCTACTCTTAACTCTGATTTGCAGAGAGTATCTGAATGGGGCACTCAAAATTTAGTTAAATTTAATGCCTCCAAGACACAGTTTCTGGCTATCTCTTTATCTTCTTCTCCTCCTGATAACCCTATTGTCTTCGAAACTAATGAAATTTACCCTCTTAACTCTTATCAATATATTAGGAATCCATATAGCCTCTAACTTGTCTTTGAGGAATCACATAATCCAAACTTCTAAATCTTCTTCCCAAAAATTGGGGGTTTTGTTTCATTTTCGTTATTACTTTTCCTCATTGCAGTTACTTAAAATTTACAAAGATCTTATCCGCCCCTGCTTAGAATACTGCTCACACATCTGGGGTGTTTCTTCCTTTACTTATCTTCTTGATAGGGTTGAATCTAAGGCAGTCAGACTCATTAATGATCCTTCTCTTACTTCTAACCTGGATTCTCTCTCTCTTCGCCGCAAGGTATCTTTCCTTTCGCTTTTCTATCGCTACTACTTCCATCGCTGCTGTGATGAGTTGGTGAGTTGCATCGCTCCTCCACTGCCGAGGCCGCGTAAGACTCGCCAAGCGGCCTCATCTCACAGGTACTGTGTGGAGATTTGTAGCTCGCGGATTGGTCGGTGCAGCGACTGCTTCTTCCCATCTACCTCCAGACTCTGGAACTCTCTTCCTCCTTCTGTCTTTCCTCATTCTTATGACCTTTCATCCTTCAAAAAGCAGATCTATTGTCATCTCAGCCTAGTCCTCCATATCTCTGGGTCCTCTTTACTTTGACTGTTTTTTTATGTCTGTCGTTTTCCTTTGTGTGACATTACCTCATCTCTGTTTGCCCTTAACCTTTTTCTTTTCCTTTGTCTTGGTATTTTCTCATGCCCGGGCCTTTGTTGATGAGGGCAGTTTCTGCCTGCCCCGGTGTCACACTCTTAAAAAAAAAAAAAAAAAAATATAGACGAAGGGATAGGAGAGGAACTGTAACTGAGGGAAGACTTTACATTGAGTTGTCCTGGACAGTCCTACTGAAGCCCAGATGAACTTCAGTTGTAGTATCGCAACAGGCAGCTAGTGCCATGAGCCAGTCTAGTGCAATGATATGGTGGTGCTCTGAGTGCAATGAGGCTTCCGCACGATAAACTTTTTTTTGATAGAGTCTACCCTGAAAATTTTTTTATACCAGACATTCATATGAGCAACATGGGAAAAAAAGTCTCAGGATTTATGAATATTAATATCAGGAGAGGCTTATATGAGACAACATTAACCAAAGTTAACTTATTATTGCATACAGTGTTGAATGAATTATAGTTTTTCCAATTTATTTTTTATTTAAAGGTACTCTGTCTGCAACTGAATGGGTTTATGGGTTTCTATCTTGGGGTGCATTTGAAGTTAGGGTTATTGAAGATAATCCTTAATAATGACTTAATAATATTTTCTAGACTTGCTTCTCTTGTTGTGTTTTATAATTTCATCCTCTTTATTAAATATTTTATCTGCATTTAAGTCAAGATATATGACAAATATTTTATCTAAATGTAAATAAAGATGTATAATATATATGCCTGTCTCCTAAGCTCCATCACATTCTATATATGTATGGTTTGCTTAAAATCCTCATTTTAAGTGTCTTTATTAGTCCCTATTATGGGAGTGGATATAAATTGGCACTGGGAAATTTAGACTGGATGCCCTCTCTAATACCCCACAGTAGATTCAATCACAGGTTTGTTACTTTCTGAGTCGAGTAGTGTACCACTACACTATTACAGTCCCCAGTGGTTTGCCTAATATAGGCAGTGAAAATTGACCTTTAAAATCCATTTTTTTCCTAGAGTAGAAACCCCTCAATATACCTTGCAATATTTCTTGCAGATGTACTAGGAAGCCATGCTGGTATAATGTCTCATGTTCATTAACAAAGACCCAGAATTAATTAAATATATTCAGTATTTTTATGTTCTAATTTAACGATTACATGGTCAGCATTTTGTATCATTTTTATACTCATGTTCCTTTAGAAAAGGAAGATTAATGAATTTATTGCAGTAAATGCTGTTTTTTGTTTATTGAACTTTGATTTAGAAATTAGAGTCATTTGTGAACAGCTTAAGCTCTGAGCAAAAAATTTTTTGTTTTTTACTTTTTATGAGAGAATAGGTGTTTCTGTGTTATTAACCCTCCCGCCGGTTTTGGAATATTATATATAATTTACTATGACACAGCACTATAGTGTTCCCCCGGTTATTCGCGTTTCTTGGTTCGCGTTCTCACTGTATCGCGTTTAAAAAAATAAAAAAATAAAAAGATTATTGTGACACCAGGATGGCCCAAAAAATGATAAAATAAAACTGACTTTATCAGGTTGTAAAGAGAAACAGAGATGGAGAGTGTACTGACCTGTCAGATGTGAAGGGATTATAAAAGATGTGTAATGAATATCCAGCTCTCTGCTGGGTTTTAATATACCTCTGCATTACTTTCATGATGTCTATTCCAATAATTCTGCTTAGATATTATTATTATTATTATTATTATTATTATTATTATTATTATTATTATTATTATTATTGGCAACAATAATTTTCCTTTGATGATGACTGTGGAGATTATTATCATCATCATCCTTATTATAATTATTAAGGGCTCATCATTGTTTGTACATCTGTTGGTTTATTTACTTTTAATAACTGTGTAAAGTGCCCCTCCCTAGTTGGCTGGGACAAAAAGAGTGTGGGGGGTTGGGTAGAATAGAATGTTGGGGAGAGAGAGAGAGAGAGAGAGAGAGAGAGAGAGAGAGAGAGAGAGAGAGAGAGAGAGAGAGAGTCAAAGTCAAAGTCAAAGTCAAAAACTTTATTCCATCAAAAATGGCTATTACATGATAATTAATCTAATTACAAATTACAATGTAAAATGTCAAAATAAAACAAATGAAATTTGCAAAGCACAAAATCAAAAAATTTACACATTAAAATATGCATACGTACACTTCGTCTACCCAATGGGAGGATAATAATGAGACTAAAATCACTTATTAAGTAGGTGATTTAAAAGATGAGATTTAAGTGAGGGTAATGTTTGGCAACTTCTTAAGTTTGCGGGTAAAGAGTTCCAAAGTCTCGGGCCCATTACATTTAAGGCTCTTGCCCCAATATCAGTGGAAGTTCTGGGCACGTAAAAAGAATTCTGATATCTGGTGTTGACGTTATTGATACGCACTTGACTAACTGTTGGCAATGAGAAGAGCCATTCCGGTAATATTCCATGATTTATTTTAAAAACTAAAAGACAGATATTATATATGAACTTCATGTCCATCCTTAGCCAACCCAATCTCTCAAAGAGGGGAGTCACGTGATCATATTTATGCACCCCCCCTATGGCAACTCTTGCAGCAAAATTCTGGAGCCTTTTCACTCGTAACATCTGGGTCTTAGTCGTGGAACCCCAAACACTTAGACAGTAGTTGAGAATACTTAAAATCAATGTTTGTACTACAATTACCCTACAATCAGGCTCGAATCTTTCATAGACTCTGTTCAAGTAAATAAGGGTCCCGTTCACTTTTTTATGTAGTTCATCGATATGAAAATTAAATGTCATGGTACTGTCCATAATAACTCCTAGATTTTTAACCTTATTAGATGGGAAGAGTGAAACATTGTTGAAATTTATACTGATGTTCTCAGGAATGCGGGACAGGTATTGATTTGATCCAAAAATAACGAATTTAGTTTTATTTTCGTTCAGTAAAAGACCATTACTGTTAAAATAACTTTTGGCACAGTTTAATATATCTTCAGCCCTTTTTAAGATTTCAGGAATTCTATCAATGTCACCAGTAAGCATAATCTGGGTGTCATCAGCATACATAACAAGTAGGCAATCTCTTATAAATTGAGGTAAATCATTAACATATATTAAGAAAAGCAGAGGACCCAAAATTGAACCCTGAGGAACGCCAAAACTGATATCTAAAGAAGAAGAGAGAGTCGAGCCCATTCGAACTGATTGAATTCGATCTTTCAGATAATTTTCGAACCAAAATGAGTCAACATGAACTTTGGAAAGTTTTCTCATTAGAATTTGATGGTGTACACTGTCAAATGCTTTAGACAAATCTAACAATAATAAAAGTGATATTTTCTTATTTTCAATATTACTATAAATTTTATCAGTAATTTTAAGTAGGGCCGTCTCGGTCGAAAGTTTAGGCCGAAAACCGTGTTGTTCTTCACATAATAGACAATTTGATTCAAGAGAGAGAGAGAGAGAGAATCTTTAAGTAACTCTTGTTCATTCAACCAAAACTACATTATTTATAGTAAAAATAATGGTTTAATTTCGAATTCGTAATAATAATGATGATAATAATAACAATAATGATAATAATAATAATAATAATAATAATAATAATTCCCCAATCATCATCAAAGGAAAATTATTGTTGCCAATAATATGAAAGGAAAATAATTGTTGCCAATAATATTAATAATAATAATAATAATAATAATAATAATAATGATATCTAAGGAGAATTTTTAGAATAGACATCATGAAAGTAATGCAGAGGTATAGTAAACCCAGCAGAGAGCTGGATATTCATTACGCATCTTTTATAATCCCTTCACATCTGACAGGTCATTACACTCTCCATCTCTGTTTCTCTTTACAGCCTGATAAAGGCCGTTTTATTTTATCGTCTCATTTTTTTTTTAGGCTGATCCTACTTCGCGGTTTTCCTGTCTCATGCCGGGTCCAGGAACCGAACTGCCGCGATAAGGGGGGAACACTGTACTACCTTATATTAGTGTGTTAGACTGGGGACTGTGGTAGAACAGTTGTTCGAGTACTCAACTTGAAAGTGAAAAACCCATATTTGAATGCATCATGTTAGGCCAATAGTTCCCAAACTACCTTTTATTTGGCTATGCCCCACCTAAGCATCTCTAAAATCTTGATCCTCCCCTGACGTATATTTCGTATTATTCAAAAAGTGAATTCCCATTCACGTTGAAGAAGCCTAAAATGCCATTAATAACTTGATCAAAGCAAGCTTCCAAAGAATGTGGTACCCACGAATGAGAGAAATAAAAGAACAATAGGACAGTTGAAGTACTGAGGAAGAAATCTAAGAATTTGTTAATAAAATGATAATAATATGATGTGATATGAAAAAAACAGCAAATAAAGTTTCAAGCACGTAAGAGAGAATTGAAGTGCATGCATATAATATACTTTGAATGAAAGCATTCATACAGACTCACTAGAAAAATATTTAATATTAATAACACATTCTTTGACTTGCCCCTTAAAAATAAAATTGCCCCTTGTGGGACATGTGCCCCACGTTGGGAACATGGCGTTAGGTGTTACGAAGGG